>CALSFV010000238.1:670000-888747 GCA_943737045.1 Parapristionchus giblindavisi
CGCAGCCTATGAATAGGCGGGAGTTTAAGAACATCTTGGTGTGTTTAAAGGCATACCCCGAGCTTATTTTGCTTTCCACTCTGATAATGCTCTCTCAAAGGTAGACAAAGAACGCGAGAAAACATTACCAGAGAAGAGAGTTTCGCATTAGCTCTGGGCTTGCCTTAAATGTACACTCTGGAAATTTTTCCCCTCGGGGCACCCTGTCACTCCCCCTGCGGGGCACTCTACCGGGCACCCTGCGGGGCAGCTTGTTGAGTCTCTGAAATGACAGGGTGCCCCGCGGGGCGGATTGTTTAGACAGGGTGCCCCGCGGGGTGAGCAACAGGGAGCCCCGCGGGGAAACTAAAGGCAGGGTGCCCCGCGGGGTAGAGGGCTTAGACAGGGTTCTCCGCGGGGAGAAATTTCCAGAGCATATATTGGCGGCCATTTTGGTAAGTATACAAGTATAAGCAGTAGGTATTATAAGTAGTTTGGGGCATTGCTCTACCATAGCTAATTGTAAAGTAGTAAGGTAACTGACTAGGGAATGGTATCTGTGCCCGAAGAAACTGCTATTTATCGATTTTTAAGCTAAAATCGACACATATCCGCGTAAGACAGTCAAAAATTGATTTTTTGTTCTTTTCACTTTTTGCACACGAGTTCGATTTTCCCAACAACATTTAATGTATGTTTTAATGGAATTAAAGCTAAAAAATTTTTTTTGGCAGTCACTCGTGCGGCGGATATGTGACAGGTTTAGCTTAAAAAATGGATAAATAAATGTTTCATGCGCTCCATTAAACAAAAAAAAATATGCCAGACTCTTCAATTTCCTACATGAGAAATTTTCAACAAAAAATTACAGCATTACGGAGCATTCTTTTCTACTCCTCGTGTAGTGCAAGATGAAGGATTGGAAAGGGTCAGCAAGTGTGAGACTATTGAGGTTGTTGCTTTAATATTTTAAATTATTATTATTAATATATTATTTTATATTTTAAATATTTCAATTTTAAAGGCACTTCCCAAACAAATTTTGCTCTCCACATTGTCAATACTCTTTCGCATACAAAGAAAGAAAGAGAGAGTGCGGCCCGATCGGAGAGTTTCAAATCTTTTTCTTTTTATCCCTTGAAATCCGACTTTTAAAATTCTATTTTTTAGTTAAATTCTTATCTGACAATGAATGAACTCACAGAGAAAATGCTCTAACAGTATGTTCTGTTCTAAGAAATAGACTTGTAAGAACAGGAAATCAGAAATTGGATTTATCACTTTTCAATAGGATCTTTCGTATTCATTTCTTATAATTAAGCAAATGAAAAGTTAAAAAATAAATTAAGTAAACTTTCTGTGTGAGAAAGACATCCTGAAAGTTATCTATTTTAACAAGATTATAATTATTTCTTAATTGAAAATGACATTTCCAGTTATCAAAAAATTTCGAGAGGTTATTACCATTTCAATGTCATAAATATAAAATTTCTCTGTTAAGTCCCCTCTACAACTCTGTCGCGGTGCATGTTTCTCACTGAACGTGTCGACTAATCATGTCAAGAGTGGAGATCGTTTTCCGTTCGGTTAGTCGAGTGATGAAACAAATGATCTTGATCTTTGACCCTTGATCTTTGATCTATTATCTATATCTATATCTCTTATCTTTTATCTATCTATTTTGTTTATCTTTTATCTTTTATTTATTAAATTATTATTATTATTATTATTATTATTATTATTATTATTATTATTATTATTATTATTATTACCTTTTATCATTCCAGGTAACTCCTATGGCTGTTCCACGGACATTCTACCTGACTCAATTGATTTGCACTCACCTGGATGTCATACGCGAGATGTGAGTCGAAAAATCAATTCTCTAATATCAACAATCACCTACCGTATCCTAGGTTCTGCTCAAGACCGTTCCGCGGTATACCGTTCACGCAGAATACTGTATCTGCACGGGCGACGAGTGCAATAGGATTACTGTAGTCATCCCACCGTGAGTTTCCCACAACGAACTTCGCAATATCGATTTGTGCAGAAAATCATTAACTACAGTTTAATCTCGAATATTGATTATTTCAGGCAACACAAGGGCGGTCTGATCAAGTATCAGCAGAGAGAGAATAAGGACCCCGTAGGAGGACCGGTTAGGATTGCAAATGCAGCGATGCTGCGCCTGGACTTACGATGTTTAGCAGCAGTCGCATTTTTGCTTCACCGATGATTGAAATTTGTGCGGTACGGGTAAATACCTCCGGTGATATCACGAAGAATTAAATAGAACAGTTTAATAAAGAATTTATCGATCATTCATTATGTTATCGAACTCTCGTTTTGTATAAATGTAAGCGAATTACTAGAAACATTCATCGATTTGTCACAGGATGATTTTGATTGTTTTTCTAAAAGTTATTTTTTGTTTGGTGGGCGATAGACAAGTATCAAGCGTTTAGAGGTGTACATTGTCAGACATTGAATATCTATATTTTCTGTAGATTACACACACATCGCCTCAAATGTGAGCGGATACAGGTTGAATTAGATCAAAGATCGGTCACTCGGTCACTATAGTTTAACCCTCCGATTCCCAAAACTAGGAACATTCTAATTCACGGCGGTTCAATTAAGAGAAATCCCTACATTTAACTTTGGCTTGAATGCTCTTGCATTACGAAAAATCGGCAAAGTTGATTTGCACTGGGCGGGATTCGAACCTACGAGGTTCGGATCGCTATACAAAAGCTCTATCCACTAAGCCATCTCAGCATGACTCGCGAATCGTAAAACTCGATGATAGGTCTAGTCAGAAGCGAGCGCCCAGATATACCGTAATTAACTTTCGCGCTGGGAGAACCTAGATGTTTTACTGCTTATCATCACTCAGTTTGCGATACTTTCTTTCTCAGGCAAGAGCTTCTTAATTACTATCATTGAGCCGCCGTGTAATTCATTAAATCCCTCCTCGTCTTACACGATCTGCACGATATAACTGACAAGGGAAGGACAATAGAAATTCAGAATAGAGAATGCGAGAAGCAAGCCAAGTTTCAGAAATGAGAAGCAGATCAGGGAGCTCAATCGATAATGCAGAGTGAAGGGCGAGTGTTACAATTTAAATCGTTTAGAATATATATAGAGGGTGACTACAGAAACGGTCGGTGTCACAAGTATCGATTTCCATCATTTTTATTTCATTTTAGCAGGATCTTTTCAATCATTTTATTATTCCTCTGTCATTATAGCGGTCATGGCTGACTCACCACGACGTCCGAAGCGAGGACCGGTCAGTGTTCCTCTGATTCTACGTCAGAAATTTAGTTTTAAAAATTGATTCATTTTCAGCGGGTCGTGAGCGAATATCAGGCACTCGTCGCTAGAAGTGGACATGTCTCAGAGGAATCGTTTCTGAGCGACATTACTGAACGCAGTATCAGCGAGTTAGTTATTCGGGGTATACTTCAATATACTTAAAGGGACCGGGAAACGAAAAAACAAGTTGATCTCATATAAAAGAGCTTGAAATTCTGTTTCGAAATATATAAATCTTATATCATAAGAATTCTCTGGTAAGGAGAACGGCGCAGCTAAAAAACTACAGTCTGCTCCATGTAGCGGGAGACTTTTCCTAATTGCCACACCAACTCTTTGGATACGACTTGAAATTGAATATTTTGATGATAATTCTATACGCAGTGGGGAATTATGAAGAATAAAACTCAATAATGGGTTATTTTGAGCTTTTCGATGGAGTTAGCATACTGTAGTTCGGAAACCTCGCCCGTGGTGTGGAGCAGGCTACAGTAATCCAATTTCTTACCAGAGGGTCTTTTCAAACTTTCAAATACATATTTCTGAATAGTTCTTTGAGCTTATCAACATCAGATCAACTATTTTAACTATTTCGAATCGGAATTTTTGGATGCCAGCTGCCTTTAAATGTAGTGTTATAATAGCAGATCACCATGAGTATAATCTTACCTAAGGGACGCCTATCTCTAATCTGGCGTCATATTATTGCGTCCAATGACTCAGATTAGAGTTAGGCGTGCCCCCCCCAATTTTTTTGCGATTGCACTCCACGCTCACAATCCGGCTCATGAAGCAGTGATTTCGGAAAGGGTACAAGCTACATAGTTATTTATTCTTTCAGTACCTCGTTTGATCAACCGAAACTGACGATGTCAAGATTACGAGAGATGAGGGAAAGTAGACAGAGAGAAGAACGAGAGGTGACATTATTTTCACTATTTTCAAATTTTCTATTTTCTGCTATATAGCATTATTAGAGTACATTTGCATGTTTATACATACTATACTTCGCAATGTAATATCTACGATTACACATACATTAAACTTCGCCAAATACAGGCAACAAATTTCCCAACTTTCCCTACTTGTGTTCCCACATTCGGTCAACTGCCATCTAGCAAACCAGTGATTTGCTCATTTGCATTAGCATTTGCCAGAATACGTGCAAAAAGTTCCCTATTCGAGCAGACAAAATCTCTGTGCCCATCTATTTATGAATATTAAGGCGAATGAGAGATTGCCGCATGATCATAATGCTCCACTTCCCCCGATTCGTGTTACATGGAACAAAGTTGAAACAAGTGATAGTGACTCCGACTCCTCACAAGTATTCGGCAAGTCATTATTGATTAGTTGATCTCCTAATAAATCAATATTCAGCTGATGAAACCCCCGAGTCGACCACACCTACTGTCAAGGAAGGAATATATACTGGAGATGATAAAGCACACGATTCCGATGGAGTCAATAAACCATCTACTTCAACTCCACCCCCGATAGACAGGCAATTGACTCGACCAAGAAAGAGGCCTTATATCGCGGTTATTATTATTATTATTATTATTATTATTATTATTATTGTTATCTTTATCTTTATATTTATCATAATGCGTCCTTTTCAGTATTCAATCACTGGTGCATCATCTCCAACTTCAGTCAATGTAGCTGCCCAATATTCTCCTCAATCGAAGATTCGCCGTCGATCAACAATAAGTGGATCAATCAATGATGTGCCTGGAAGTTCAATGGATATTGATGAAGCTGTGGAAGAGGAAGAGTAGAAAGGAGAAAGAAGGAACAATATGTAGTGTTCATAGTACTCTGTTCAGAGATTAAATTATGTAATTGCTCTATGATAAAAAGAACTTATCGATCATTCATTATGTTATTGATATCTCGTTTTGCATACATGTTAAGCTAACTACTATGAGTTTTACAAATATTAATCGTGCAGAAAAAAATTTTTTTTTAATGAAGTCAACAGAAAAGTCAGTTTACGATAATAAAATTCGCGAATGTTGTTCTAGACGGGTGTCCCTAAATGACGGCCGCGTCCACGGCCCGACGGCCCATCTTATATAAACTTTAGTTGAACTTTAGATTTTTTTCTATACATATACGTTATCATTTTAGATTGATTAGCACCTTCCTCTCTTTTTGCTTGTCACTTATTTTCATGTATCCTCAAATATAGCCGCGACTGACATCTGCTGAAAAGAAAGACAATGAGTGATAGAGATGGAGATAGAGTGGTAGATCAGTCATATCGTCTCTCATACATCGATCGATGAATCGTCTTATGTCTCTTTCTCTGGCTGACTGTTCCCTGTCTTCTCCATCTGATTTTCCCGCCATTTTTAGTTATCATCACGTTTCACTATGCTTTTTGATGTTACTTTCGTAGTTAATTCGCCCTCTCCTACTTCTTTAAGTACACAACTCTGTCTTTCCCTGCGTTCCAATCTCCCTCCATTCCTTATTCTATATATCAGCGTAAGCCGCTATGAATATGGTCAACGATATTATCACTAAGTGGTCCTCGTTAAGTGGTCACATCGTTAAGTGGTACAACGATAATGGTCACGTCGACATGGTCACCTCGATAGGCAGGTCGAGTGGGGACGAGAACGGCAATAGTTTTTGCAAGAGATGAGGATCGAACAATCACTCTTTCGATTGACAGTCAAACGCTTTCACCACTCTACCAGCTCAACGAATGGAATGAATGCGAATAAGAGCGGCTATGAACTATCATTGTACGCAACACATTGACGTTGGACCGGTACATTGCGAGAAGGAGTGAGCGAAAATTCGCATACATTCTGCAAAATTTGCAACAATAAAATGATCAGAACCTTTCGTCCATTTCATTCTTTCATCTTTAATTTCGACTCTTCGGTCGCTTCTAATATTTCTTTAAGCATGGTAAGAAATTGACGTATATCCAAAATACTTTATCCTAAATATAATTTTACAGATCCGTCATCTATTGGTGTTTGTTCTTATTGTTTTTATATCACTCAAGACTAACATCTCGTTCTGCATTTCAGGCTATTTGTTTTTCTGATTAACCAGCGGAGCCCAATTTTTTGGTAAATGCAGGTGAATACCAAGCGTACACCGACCCTTACAGTGACCGTGTATATTAGTCCTGTTATACCTGTTACACGTTAGTTCAATCATAAGAGTGGATGTATAATAGCCGGGAAAAAGAAAAACATTTGATGCGATCGAGTTTTTCAAAGTATACGGTAGTATAAAGTGCGCAGTTTTTACGCGTGCACATTATACACTCCGGAATTCGGGCTACTATCGGAGTGGAAAAATTATTTCTTCTCATTTTAAATTTTTCTTTCTTATCCATGCTACTTTGCTATGCTGTTGTTTGTTTCTTAGCTCTTACTATATACTAAGTGTACTCAATCAATTTTAGCCCTCGTAACTTCGAGGCAGTGATGTTTCACTAGCGCATGAGCTGACAACTGTAAGTTACATTCTGTTGTTGTCTGTTGTTGATGTTGAATACCTTTGTTTATTTTATTATTCCTGATACGTTTTCTGTGTTTTTGTTCTTAGTTTATCCTTCAGGGAGTGCTAATTGAAATGGTGTTGACGTATTGAAAGTTTGAGCTCCGTAATTGATCATTTTCTTTCAATATCTGTGGGCAATATGATGAGAGCCGTGAAATGTGAAATGTAAATGTAGCGAAAATGAATTGATTCATAATTAATTTCAGTAAACATGGAATCGTGAAGGTCAAAGAGCTCTTCGTGGACATAAACACTCCGTTGCTCAGGGTTAGTTATTTCCTTTATTCTGGATGTCCATTGTTTCTTATTTTTGTGTTAAGTTTCGCTCCGCTCTATCCTTCACAATCACCCGTTCTCTATCTTGCTCATTCGGGCGATCTTTCATTAGATTTTTGGCAACTTATCATTTGATTGATCTATTCGCAGAGGGATGATATTGTTTATTTTATCACTTATTCTATCTGCATTCCCAAGCAATTATGCATTGCATCGTGCTAAATTATTCGCTGTGTTCAGCATCCAACTTATTTAGAATACGTACGAAAACGATTGTATCATGAATAAGCTAAGTTGTAACCGAAAATATGCCTTGCCACACAGCCCTGGTATGTACATGTGAGAACCAGTGGTCGTATGCATGAACCGTTTTCACGGGAAAATGTGAAGTCATTAGCGTAGGCGGAGGCGTTTTCCAAAAGTCCACCGCCTTCGCTAATGACGCCACAGTTTCCGTGGAAAAAAAGGTTTTCCGTTGTTCAAGCATACGGCCACAGATTCGCGGCTTATGCCCTATAATCTTCTAATTCTAAATCCAGAAGGATTTAAGCATATTTAAATTTAATTATAATGTTTTTCCCTTTCGATTAATTAATTATGTCTTATTTGCAGGACTCCCGTTTGTAACGTGCATCATCGTTTTGGACGATGTCGTTATAGCCCCACGTACCCGTGCTCACCTCAAGGTCAGTACTTGGGGTTCGTATCCCACACGGTTTTGGTCAATTAGTTATCGATTTATAATATAATACAAATCGATAATGCAATAATGGTCAAGGGTAAGAGGAGCTACTCTGGAAACGAGTTGTCTTCGTTCTCGTAGCTGATGTATTTGTAGCTGAGCTAATTTATTGAGTTAAATTTATATAATGTTGATAAGTCTACTAGAAGGATAGGATAATTTAATTTTCGTTTTGTAGCTTGGTCTATGATCTTTGAACAATGCTTATTATGTAAGTTGTCTACTGAATTTTTATCATTGCAGTGCCTTCCCGGTGCGAATGACGCGTAGTGGAACCGAGTTTCCAAAGTATCCAACGGGATCCACGCAGACGGAGGTGAGTGTGATCTTTGATATTTTCTTTTCGCAGTTTGTAGTCTGATCAATTTATGAAAACATTATGGGGTGAAGGGTGAGAGGAGTTACTCTGGAAACGGGCTGGGTATGATACCGTAGGACGTAGGGATTACTGTACTGTTGGGATATTATCAGTAACAAGTGAGATAAATGTAGTCTGACTTTTCCATCAATCAATCAATCTTTGATCCAGACAAATGCTATCATTTAACCTGAGATAGTATAGAACTAGTGGTTAATGTTTTGATAAATTGAGACATTTCTAGTGTAGCTGGGACGATCTGCAGTAAACCTAGTATCAGGTCGTCAGTATCCCTAGTCTATGGAATACAATAACCCTAGTCTGTACCCGCAGTGCACAGTACCGCTCTAATTCCTCTAATTTCAGTCAGTGTGATTCGGGTCTTCGTGATGTGCTCGTAGTCGACGTCGATCCTCCCTCGACATCACCACCCTCTGATAATTCTACGTCTGATGCCTCGTCTTCATCGTTGACGTCGGCATAATATTGATAGTAATAAATTAGAGTATTATAGATATTATAAAGTAGTATAGACTATTTAGTTATTGATTACCGTTCCTATTATTTTTATTTTCGAAATTATTTGTTTTCATCTCTGCTATTCAAGTATTACTAGATTGATCTTTGATCTATATTCTAAAATTACAGTATCTTACTATTTCTAATTAAGAGTTGTTCATCGTTATTACGTGCTGCTGTCGTTTTGCTTGTGTTGTTGTTTTGTATTGTTGTTGTATAAATTCGTTATATTCGTCCCTTTTTTTTTGTAAAATAAAATAAGATAAAGAAATGTTGATTGTTATTTAATCGTAATAAGAACACAGTAGCTCAATTTCTACACTTTACGCATCTCTATATTGGAACGGTGCGAGTATCTTAACTGTATCACAATTGAAAATCGAGATATGATGAGTAGAGAAAGGGTGGGATTGTGATCGACGCGTGGCCTATTGGTAAGGTGTTTGCTTCTCTATCCGAAAGATTTCGTGTTCGAGTCGGGTTCGAGTCCCGACCGGGGATTCAGTTTATCCCTTATTGTACACTCTGAACTAACGTGGTTACAATAACCGTGAAAAACCCTGTAATGCTCGTGGGCATTGGCAATCAGATATGCAAATATTGCATTATCATGCAGGATACGTCGAACTTACGGGAGCGGTAGGTATGAACTTAATCTTAACTGAATCGTGAGGGATACTGTAAGGTGTGGTGTACGGTAGGTCGATATCATAGATTAGTATAGCTTGCGATGTACTGTAGGAAATTTTTTTTACTTGGTCACGGTATGACTTGTAACCGATTACCGTGCTGTAACGTGCCGGAGCGGTAGGTCAAACCTCACGGTTGCTGGAAGGTGCGTGATCCGATAGGTAAATATCTGCGGTTACTGTAACGATTGTGGCACAGTTGGTCGGTATCCTGGATTACTGTTAATGAATTAATGTTAACTGAATCGTAATCAATACGGTAGATCGATATACGTGGTTACTGTAATTTAAGGGGTGCGGTATGTATATATCAATGGTTACTGTGTACGGTGCGGGTACGGTTGTTCAATATATGCGGTTGCTGTGTCGTTTGTGGTGTGATAGGCAGGTACCCTGGCTTACTGTTGCGTGTAATGTACTGTAGGCCAGTTTTCACTTGCTTCAGTCAAATTAAACGCAACCATGGCTTGGACGCAAATTGGACTTGGTTAGTCACATGGTCAGGACACGACTTGGTTACAGTAACCGTGAGAGTCATGCTTACTGTAGTGTTTGGAATTCGTGGAAAATGGTAAGTAGAATGTAAATACTGCATCACGTGGGATACGCTGCGCGACATCAATTGTTGCTGTAACGTGCAAGAGCGGTAGAACAGAATCATGTGGGATACGATAGACGGTCACTCTAAGGTTACACTTGGTCTACATCAGGGCTGGGAATTTCTGTTTCTGAATTTTCTGTTTTTTCTGTTTTCTGGTCATTTTGGAGACCAGAAAATTTTCTGACCAGAAACAGAAAATATATTTTTAAAACAGAAAATTATATGTTAGTCGAAAAAACAGCTATTTGCCACATACAGAAATTTGCCAGAATATCGGAAAAGCGTTCGCAAACTATCCCTACTCGGCAAAATTTAATCGCTATGTATAGTCGGCCGAAAATTTCATGATCGGGCTTTGGTATCTCGGTGTTGGAGATAGTCGAATGAAGCCGGTATCATCGTTTCGATTCTATGATGTTGCTATTTTGTTGTTTTTCGCTGGCGCCTCGATAAAAATGTATGCGAAATTGGTTTTGCAACCGAACTAATAACAACATTATGAAAATAAGGCAAATCAATGATTTTATGACATTTTCTGTTTTTTCTGCTTTTTGAAAACAGAAATTTCTGTTTTCTGTTTTCAGAAAAAAATAATTTTCTGTCCCAGCCCTGGTCTACATCCGCTGTTATTTTCGATAAGCTGTACATGATTCGATAGGTTAATATATCTGCGGTTACTGTAACGATTGTGGCACAGTTGGTCGGTATCATGGATTACTGTTAATGAATTAATGTTATCTGAATCGTAATCAATACGGTAGATCGATATCCGTGGTTACTGTAAGGTGAGGGGTATGTAGATATCAAAGGTTACTGTGTACGGTGCGGGGTACGGTTGGTCAACAGATGGTGTCGTTTGTGGTGTGATAGGCCGGTACCCTGGATTACTGTTGCGTGTGATGTACTGTAGGCCATTTGCTCCAGTCAAAATAAACTGAACCATGACTTGGACGCGAGTTGGACTTGGTTAGTCACATGATAAGGATACGTATTGGTTACAGTAACCGTGGAAATCATGCTTACTGTGGTGTTCGGAATTCGTGGGGAATGGTGATTAGAATGTAAATACTGCATCATGTGGGATACGCTGTGCGACATCAATTGTTGCTGTAACGTGCGAGAGCGGTAGAACTGGATCATGTGGTATACGATAGACCGATATGCACGTCGCTGTAAGGTTCCGGGTACACTTGGTCTACATCCGCAGTTACGAAAACGCGCGCGCTCGGCTGATAAATCAATGAAACAAAAATGAGTAGCAGAACATGAGATGTTAGTCTTGAGAAAAATAAAAGCACTAACAGTAAGAGCGAAAATCAATAGATGACGAATCTGTAAAATCATATTTAGGATGAAGTAATTTGGATACTCATCAATTTCTTACCATGCTAAAAGAAATATGAGAAGCTACCAAAGAGTCGAACTGAAAAATGATGAAATGTAACTTTTATGTAAGAGTAGGTCGATATCATGGATTACTGTAGCTTACGATACACTTTAGGTAAATTTTTACTACTCCAGTCAAGTTAACCTGATATTGTTATCTTTGGATAGTCACACGACTTGGTTGACTAGTTACTCTACTTTTATCGGTTATCGAATGAATATATCTATAGCCTCGTCACCAATCAATTTTGGATTTGTCTTTGTTTATTTGCATATCTTATCATTGTTGTTGTCTAGACCTTCTATTGTATTCCCATTTGTATATTATCCAAAATAATATTCATACTACGTGTCCTCACTTTGTTTCCTTCATTTGCAGTTTTCGGTCATTCTTTCAATCTCTCCTTTTCAAAGCGCAACTATGTATGAATCTTCTGGCGTTCGTTTATCATCAGTCATTCTACATTTTCATCTCTTCCTCTTTCTCCTCTATCTCTCTTTCATCCATTATCATGCCAATCGATCACTAGAGAAGAGAGTAGATCATCAATCGATAATGTCTATGAGAGAGATGAAAGGAAGGGAAGTGAGCCTACCATCTTTTGTGCGTCTATATTTTGATATATTTGATATGTCTCTCTGTTTATCTTGCATTTCTCTCTCTTCTAACCATACATGGGCGCCGACATGGGGGTGCCCCCTGTAAAATTAGAGTTTTTCGAAAATTTGTGGAATACCCCCTGTAAAAATGACGTTTAGGCGAAATTTTTGAAAAAAAAGTGAAAGCCCCCTGTAAAATTAGCAATTTTTCGTTCGGATGCCCACTGTAGAATCGAGCTCCAGGTACCCCGCCCATGTATGCTTCTAACAATCTCTCAACTTTATTAATATTATTCTGCTCCGCATTCAATAGTATTCCGGAGGTCGTATCCATGCAGCGTTACAAACAATTTGTCGATAAACATGACGTCACGAGCGTAGACGTAGACTTTATGCCAACTTTTACGCCTTACTACATGGATATGGTCTCAGACGATGTGCGCAATGTGTCCTTCCTATCCTTAATTGTATTTACTACTACACTCTGGCCACGACTGTCCTTTGGCCTACGAGACAATGTGGCCAGTGTGGAGAGTGATTCTCAATTTGTTTACGTAATCATTTAAATCATTTCAACTCCATTTCAGAGGTCGACACGACACCTATCGCCACCGCGGCGTAATCGACTAAGATGTCGTCAATCTTTTTCTGATCCGTACAAGGTATGTTGCTTGACTTGGTTCTCTTCTCTGAAACATGACCTTTGACGGGAAGATCAAACCTTTCAATTTCTCATTTTACAGGCCGAATCGTCGTTCCTCATCGTGCAAGGTCGTCTAGAAGCCCATCGTCACTGCGTAGATGACATCAGATGCTGGACTGAGGATCCTGAAGCTTCTTTGAAGGTACGACCCTTCCTTGAATTCTCTTTCCTGTTATGTTAATTTCAAGTCGCGAAAATACGAAAAGTTTGTGGAGATTTCGCCTATCTTTTTTCATGGCTTTTGAACAGAAGTTCTGTTAGAATATACTTCACCTTCGTTACTTCATTGTCTTTGCCTTTGCTAACGTCCCCCTTCACTGCTCACTGATCTGTCTCGTTGACAGAAACCAAAGTTTTATGCAAAGTAATCCTTCAGAAAGCTCAACTCGTTTAATCTCGTAATTTGCTGTTTTGCAGGGCGAACCGTCACTGTCGACAAACATCTTCGGAAGCTCGTCGTCTTCGTCGATGATGATCTGCTCTATGTGCTCTTCAGAAGTGGGACGCCGCCAAGCTCCGACCTCCGCGTTCTGCCGGCGTTTTCCAGTACTTGCTGGGGCTCGTTTTCTGAAAAAAATAAAGAATTTGGGGTTGTTAATGTTTAAAATCAGTGTCTAAGCCCGCGAAGTTAAATGGGCGGGGTCAGCATCGCTATATACATAAGGTTCACAAAAAATGGGCGGAGTCACGCATCGCTTTATAAGTACGGGAGAGGATAAGTATATGTATTTCGTTTGATATGCCTTCTAATAGGGACCCATGGTCTAGTGGATCGAACTGTCAATCCGATCGGTTGGTCGACAGGGAAGTTCGTTCGTTAGTTCGAAGTTCGAAGACAGGGAAGGAGGATTAGCAAAAGAAGACATCGCCCAACTGACAAGGGAGCTTTGTGGTCTTGTCTTGGCCATATGAGAAGGCACTATCATGACTAGATTAAGTTCTCGGTGGTGATTACGAATCTCTTTTTAGGGCTGCCTAGACGACCTGAGTTTCGAGAAAATCGATATTGAAATTCCGATGGTAAATTCAAAAATTTTCGGGGGATAGTACACAAACATTTCCTATGAGTTGGTGAACTCATCTATCAACCTCCGAAGTGACGACCTGTGTAGTGTAGTGGATAAGGTGTCCGCGTTAGTTTTGACTGTCACTGGTTCGATCCCTCTTGCAGAACTTTTCTTTTGCTGATTTTCTTTATGTCAAGTAAAACATCAAAAAACATCGAGATCAAAGATCATTCTTTGTGTGTGTGTGCGTGCGCGATCTTTAACAACTAAATGATCAAAAGAAAAGCGATTCTTGCATCTTGGACACACAAAGAATGATCTTTGATCTCGATGTTTTTTGATGTTTTACTTGACGTTTAAAAAAAAATGTTTTTTGATGTTTCATCATGTTGACATAAAGAAAATCAGCAAAAGAAAAGTTCTGCAAGAGGGATCGAACCAGTGACAGTCAAAATCTAACGCTGACACCTTATCCACTACACTACACAGGTCGTTACTTCGGAGGTTGATAGATGAGTTCACCAACTCATAGGAAATGTTTGTGTAATATCCCCGAAAATTTTCGAATTGACCATCGGAATTTCAATATCGATTTTCTCGAAACTCAGGTCGTCTAGGCAGCCCTAAAAAGAGATTCGTAATCACCACCGAGAACTTAATCTAGTCATGATAGTGCCTTCTCATATGGCCAAGACAAGACCACAAAGCTCCCTTGTGAGCCCATCTCTTTTTGCCATTTTTTCTTGATGCAATTAAGCTCTCCCTATGTTAACGTGGAGTGTATGTCAGATGTCCCACAGAACGATCGTGAATCGCAAACTAACTTTTTCCCCTAAAATTGTAAAAATATTCTAAAATGCCATTTATGTATTTGTATTGACTGCACTATCAATGACTTTCAATGTTTATTGATGCAGAAACAGAAAGAGTGTATGCATAATCAATAACGGACGATTACGGTAACAAGTCAAAGCTGAAAAAATTAAGCGTATAGCTCTTAAAATGTGACTATAGTATGTTAGAGATGTTCACAAAGTTGTTACTCTATTGCTGAAGTTTGATCTTTGATCTTTGCTTAATTGCATCAAGAAAAAATGGCAAAAAGAGATGGGCTTAGTTGGGCGATGTCTTCTTTTGCTAATCATCCTCGGGGGAACGGCGCTTGTTCCGCAAATGCCCACACTTGCCACGCCCCCTTTAAGCCCCGCCCCTTTTCCAGGGAGAGGCCCTAGGAGTGGGGGACGCCCCAGCCGGCTCCTGGTCGGCGACTTCTCCAAGGAGATGGAGAAGTCCGGGGCAGGGAAGGGACTCCATCGCGAAGTCCCTTCCCCAAGCCAAAATTCTCTCGAAGGAGAGAGGCACAACTGATGAATCAGAGGCGAAGAATGAGGAGGAAGAGGGCTATTTATAGGGGGCCGTACAAACTACAATCCTGGCATGCGCACTCTCTAGGTGGGACACACTCTCTCGCTCACTCTCGCTCTCTAGTATCCTCTGCGTATCTGATCCGATTCTGACTGTCTGTGGTCTAACTTGAACATGATATAATTGCAATGGTTGTATGAATTAATTTATTAAGAGTAGTGCAAGGATGAGCTAATCGGTGATGAATAAAGAATCGGCTAATTGGTATGGAATAAAAAATGAACTCATCGGTAATAAGTGAAGAACAAAGTAATCGGTAATGAATGAAGGAATAGGCTGAAGGAGCTTAATTGCATCAAGAAAAAATGGCAAAAAGAGATGGGCTCAGTTGGGCGATGTCTTCTTTTGCTAATCCTCCTCGGGGGAACGAACTTCCCTGTCGACCAACCGATCGGATTGACAGTTCGATCCACTAGACCATGGGTCCCTATTAGAAGGCATATCAAACGAAATACATATACTTATCCTCTCCCGTACTTATAAAGCGATGCGTGACTCCGCCCATTTTTTGTGAACCTTATGTATATAGCGATGCTGACCCCGCCCATTTAACTTCACGGGCTTAGACACTGATTTTAAACATTAACAACCCCAAATTCTTTATTTTTTCAGAAAACGAGCCCCAGCAAGTACTGGAAAACGCCGGCAGAACGCGGAGGTCGGAGCTTGGCGGCGTCCCACTTCTGAAGAGCACATAGAGCAGATCACCATCGACGAAGACGACGAGCTTCCGAAGATGTTTGTCGACAGTGACGGTTCGCCCTGCAAAACAGCAAATTACGAGATTAAACGAGTTGAGCTTTCTGAAGGATTACTTTGCATAAAACTTTGGTTTCTGTGTGTCGTACCTTCAAAGAAGCTTCAGGATCCTCTTTCCAGCATCTGATGTCATCTTCGCAGTGACGATGGGCTTCTAGACGACCTTGCACGATGAGGAACGACGATTCGGCCTGTAAAATGAGAAATTGAAAGGTTTGATCTTCCCGTCAAAGGTCATGTTTCAGAGAAGAGAACCAAGTCAAGCAACATACCTTGTACGGATCAGAAAAAGATTGACGACATCTTAGTCGATTACGCCGCGGTGGCGATAGGTGTCGTGTCGACCTCTGAAATGGAGTTGAAATGATTTAAATGATTACGTAAACAAATTGAGAATCACTCTCCACACTAGCCACATTGTCTCGTGGGCCAAAGGACAGTCGTGGCCAGAGTGTAGTAGTAAATACAATTAAGGATAGGAAGGACACATTGCGCACATCGTCTGAGACCATATCCATGTAGTAAGGCGTAAAAGTTGGCATAAAGTCTACGTCTACGCTCGTGACGTCATGTTTATCTACAAATTGTTTGTAACGCTGCATGGATACGACCTCCGGAATACTATTGAATGCGGAGCAGAATAATATGAATAAAGTTGAGAGATTGTTAGAAGCATACATGGGCGGGGTACCTGGAGCTCGATTCTACAGTGGGCATCCGAACGAAAAATTGCTAATTTTACAGGGGGCTTTCACTTTTTTTCAAAAATTTCGCCAAAATTTTTACAGGGGGTATTCCACAAATTTTCGAAAAACTCTAATTTTACAGGGGGCACCCCCATGTCGGCGCCCATGAATGGTTAGAAGAGAGAGAAATGCAAGATAAACAGAGAGACATATCAAATATATCAAAATATAGACGCACAAAAGATGGTAGGCTCACTTCCCTTCCTTTCATCTCTCTCATAGACATTATCGATTGATGATCTACTCTCTTCTCTAGTGATCGATTGGCATGATACTGGATGAAAGAGAGATAGAGGAGAAAGAGGAAGAGATGAAAATGTAGAATGACTGATGATAAACGAACGCCAGAAGATTCATACATAGTTGCGCTTTGAAAAGGAGAGATTGAAAGGATGACCGAAAACTGCAAATGAAGGAAACAAAGTGAGGACACGTAGTATGAATATTATTTTGGATAATATGCAAATGGGAATACAATAGAAGGTCTAGACAACAACAATGATAAGATATGCAAATAAACAAAGACAAATCCAAAATTGATTGGTGACGAGGCTATAGATATATTCATTCGATAACAGATAAAAGTAGAGTAATGGAGGGAGATTGGAACGCAGGGAAAGACAGAGTTGTGTACTTAAAGAAGTAGGAGAGGGCGAATTAACTACGAAAGTAACATCAAAAAGCATAGTGAAACGTGATGATAACTAAAAATGGCGGGAAAATCAGATGGAGAAGACAGGGAACAGTCAGCCAGAGAAAGAGACATAAGACGATTCATCGATCGATGTATGAGAGACGATATGACTGATCTACCACTCTATCTCCATCTCTATCACTGTCTTTGTTTTCAGTCGCGGCTATATTTGTGGATACATGCAAATAAGAGACAAGCAAAAAGAGAGGAAGGTGCTAATCAATCTAAAATGATAACGTATATCATATACGGTATATGTATAGAAAAAAATAAATCTAAAGTTCAACTAAAAAAAAAGATGGGCCGTCGGGCCGTGTCCGTGGCCGCGGCCGTCATTTAGGGACACCCTGTTCTAGACGCATACGATATAGAGAGTGTTCTAACTTTGCTCTTTCGCGGATTTGGAATTAATGGTTTCTATTTGAATTTTTTTGTGCAAGTTTTAAAATTTTGGTGTATTTCATGTAGCTATAGCGTATTTCCATTAACAATGGTTCTGGTTAGCTCATCATGCTATTTAGGTTGCTTAGCTTCATGATATATGTTCTCTTAGATTAGGTGAAATTATCACTGTTTCAATAACTTGACGCAATAGTTGCACTATGGCGTGAGATGACTAATGTAACCGCTGATCGAGTATTTCACTCTTCTCTCGTGTGATCTTTGTCCTATTGTTTTAACGAGTGATTTCTCTAAATTTCACAATTGTGTGCACAGCTTTAATCAGATCTTTAGATTTACCCATTCCTCTCCTCTTTTGGTACTTGCACTGGCTTAATGTCACGATTGCCTACAAACTCTTCGTTTCTGATTTATGTTTTTGCTATATATGCGTGAAAGCTCGGCCGATTGATTGTGGCACTTAAGGCCACTAATGCTAAAGCCACATTCCATTCGCTTACCGCAATCTCTTGATCTGGTAGTTTTCAACCTGATTATTTGCATCACTTCTAAACGTACCTTTCACATTCTCTATCACCTCTATCACCATTCTTACCCTTCTAATCACTCTCTATTTGTTTTGTTCAATTGCACTTCTATTTTCTTCATCTGCACACAATTCCTTTTATTATACGAAAAAAGAGACGAAAAAGTGTGCAAGAGTTTGTCCTGCTTTTCTTTTCGTAACTGCTAAGCATTGTTTGAACCGCGCATTGCATATTATTCGTTGAGATGACCTCTGCTCGTCTCTTGATCGGGTACGGTTCACACACGGGTCAGGCCGAGTCTATCAGCAAACAGATAGCCGAGAGAGCTACTGCAGTTGGTCTCGAACCGGTCATCAAGACGCTCAATGATATCGAGAAAGAGGTAAGGCATCTGTTGTTCAACCTTATAATTATGCAACGTTATCGAGCTTTTCTGATCGTGAATACTGCACGTGTTCCTCAATTTTCGCCTTTTCGAAAATTTTCGGTCATAACAACCTTTATTTTAATATTGTTCATAATAATGAGTTCTCCACTTGTTCGCATGCAAACAATATTATCCTACCGTAATACTAATCTACCGTAACTCTATTCCACCGTAACCCTATTCTACCGTATCCATATTCTACCGTATCCATTCAGCTTGATCTAACGAAAGAGTCGTTCGTCGTTATCGTCGTCTCGTCCACCGGAGACGGTGATGCACCCGAGAACAGTGCTCGATTCCTGAGACGAATCTCGAGGAAGGGATTGCCTGAGGATCACCTGAAGGGACTACAGTACGCCCTATTGGGTACGGTAATTATCTAATGACTACTGTACGCCCTATTGGGTACGGTAATTATCTAATGACTACAATACGCCCTATTGGGTACGGTAATTATCTATTTTTGCTTTTAAGCCTATTATTACTTGTTGATCGACACCAAAAATAGGAGGGTGAATAAAGAACATGTATTTATTTAAGTTTTCAATGTGTTTCTCTTTAATCATTGTACATTTTCTCAGGGTAGTGCCTTAAAACTCTTAAATGCAAGTGTTTCACACCCTAACCGCTTATTGTTTGGCGCGCAGGGGTACATGAGATAGGGTTTATTTCTGTGAGTATACTCTCTGCCTCACTATGGAATTAATTGCAGGCCTAGGCGACTCGAACTATTCGACATACCAGGGCGTCCCGATCAAGTTGGATCATCAACTGGCATTCCTTGGCGCAACGAGGGTACTTGAACGGGGCGAGGCTGATGATCAAGTCGGGTACGTCTGATTTTAGACCTTGTCTAGGCAACTCCATATTGTGTGCTAAAAATATCTGGACTGAATTCGTCATTCATCGTCCACTAAAAATTGTCTTAAATGACGCATGATTGGAGTCATATGAGTAGAGACTCACGGATTGTGTCAGAGCGAAAAGATGGACCACATCTAATAAGTTAAATTCAAGTTCAACTCTGGTATTTCAAAACTTTTATTTACTTGAAGTAGTCGTGTAAGACTACTCCAAGTTTGTCTGTGGTGTGTAGTTGCACCTCAAACTTGGGTAATTAAGAGACCGGCTCGGTAAGACTCGAGCATGGTCCGGACATTCGCGAGGACTTTCGATCTGGCCCTCAATACTTTCATCATAGACACATACCGGGGGGAGACCGATGAAAGTTATAGTGAAAAAGCCCTTAGGCTCAAACCCGGCTCACATATGCCACATTAAGTAAAAAATTGAAAAATTCATAACTTTTCAATCGTCATAGCTAGCAACGTTTTTTCTTTTTATTGGTGAATAACATGTTATGCGCCCTTATAAACACAGCTGAGCAGTAATATCATATCGTTCTGGATATGTTTTATCGTGTATGATTTTCCGATTTTTCCTCTTCCATCCTCGTTGAAGAGAGACGGCAAGGATTGACATAGTACATATTGTAGCCCTGACACTTCTGTACATGATGGTCACATTCCCTTGGAAATCCAACTTTTCTGAAGCATCGAGAATTACAACTGAATGTGAGATATGTGTAATTTGCAAAAATCGAAAATTAAATTTCTTATAAATCGCAAGAGTAGTAGGTAGCTTTCTTATGTCATTTTACTTGTAGTGATGCGCTTACACAGAAAAAATATACAAGTAGACTCAGACTACATTTTAAAAATTTTTTTTAAATAATTTTTTTATTTTTATTTTTTTCAACCCCGACATTGAGTCGACCGTCAAGGCAAGTTGATTCATAGGGCGGATGGTAGCTGATGCATGTCCGTTTGCGAAAATAACTGCCACGTAAAGAATCGTCGTTTCGCAGATCTAGAATTTATTTTTTTAATTATCAAACTTGAAAAATTACATGTTTCTTTCATATAAATCGGTTGGAAGGTGGCGTACGGCAGCCAAAGCTGTACCATTGTTATCAGTAGGAGTGTACTATACGGCACTACCGTAACCGTCAAGAATCGTGAACTGATTTTTTTTCAGTCGATCCATGATTCTCAACCATGACCCCGGGTTCATGGTTGAGAATGGCTGAGGTCGAAAAATTCATGATGATCCCAGACCAAATACTATTTGGCAATATATCAACAGTGAGCCAACTTCTAGATTTCTGGATACCGTAACCCAAACTACAGTAATCTAGTTACCGTACCCTATAATAATGTGGTGAAGTTCTCGGAAAATTCAGGTGCGTGCCTTACAATTACTTTAGTTTGGGTTACGGTATCCAGAAAACTAGAAGTTGGCTCACTGTTGATATAATGCCACACAGTATTCGGTCTGGGATCGTCATGAATTTTTCGACCTCAGCCATTCTCAACCATGAACCCGGGGTCATGGTTGAGAATCATGGATCGACTGAAAAAAAATCAGTTCACGATTCTTGACGGTTACGGTAGTGCAGTATAGTACACTCCTACTGATAACAATGGTACAGCTTTGGCTGCCGTACGCCACCTTCCAACCGATTTATATGAAAGAAACATGTAATTTTTCAAGTTTGATAATTAAAAAAATAAATTCTAGATCTGCGAAACGACGATTCTTTACGTGGCAGTTATTTTCGCAAACGGACATGCATCAGCTACCATCCGCCCTATGAATCAACTTGCCTTGACGGTCGACTCAATGTCGGGGTTGAAAAAAATAAAAATAAAATAATTATTTTTAAAATTTTTTTTAAATGTAGTCTGAGTCTACTTGTACATTTTTTTCTGTGTAGGCGCATCACTACAAGTAAAATGACATAATAAAGCTACCTACTACTCTTGCGATTTACAAGAAATTTAATTTTCGATTTTTGCAAAATACACATATCTCGCATTCAGTTGCAATTCTCGATGCTTCAGAAAAGTTGGATTTCCAAGGGAATGTGACCATCATGTACAGAAGTGTCAGGGCTACAATATGTACTATGTCAATCCTTGCCGTCTCTCTTCAACGAGGATAGAAGGAGAAAAATATAAAAATCATACACGAAAAACTTATTCAGAACGATTTGATATTGCTGTTCAGCGGTGTTTGTAAGAGTGCATGGCATGTTATTTACCAATAAAAAGAAATAATAGTCCTAGCTATCACGATTGAAAAGTTATGAATTTTTCAATTTTTTAATTAATGTGACATATGTGAGCCGGGTTTGAGCCTAAGGGCATTTTCACTATAACTTTCATCGGTCTCCCCCCGGTATGTGTCTATGATGAAAGTATTGAGGACCAGATCGAAAGTCCTCGCGAATGTCCGGCAGGGGGTCAAAATGCTCGAGTCTTACCGAGCCGGTCTCTTAAACTTTATCAACAAGGAACAAGTAACGAGAGAAACGAGAGGAACGGTGGTGACCGTTCCCTAACAATGAAACTGTGAATGAGTAGATAGAAGGAAAGGAAGATGAGAGAGGTTAACATTATGGGGATGAGACACGATAATAAAGCGAACGATAATGTGAGAGAACGAAGATAAAGGTGCACTAAAAACCATAGGAAGGGGTCCATTTTATTACCATAGATGTTAGAATAAGGAAAGGCAAAGATCAAAGATCAGATCTTACAAATAATATATTCCATAGAAATAAGTGAGTTAAACATAATAGTAGAGACTTACGATAGCGTTGGATAAAAACGTTTCCTTCGGAAACACCAAGTTTGACCTAAGGTTACTTCAAACGGTGTATATACTGTTATACATTTCGTCAATATTTTCACTTGAAGGAGACTTGAAGTCAGAGACCTATTTTAAGTATACTTAAAGTTTTGAAACACCAGTGAAAGGGCAATCATATGAATACGGCAGTCCGGGAAATTTTGGCACATTCGACTTGTTCTGGTTACTGCAGATTTGATGCTAAACGAGTTACTGTATATTCTGTCATTTCTATATTACCGTTGACTCGAACATTACGGTATCTAGGTGACGGTAGATCTCAATCTTCCTTCTTCAGACTCGAACTTGTGGTCGAACCGTGGTTGGAGAAGCTATTCAACGAGGAACTTGCTGTTAGGTACGATTAATTTTGATATTGATTAATTTAAACTTGTTTTGATTTGGACCAAAAGTTTCTTTACAATAGAAAAATAGCGCATGAAATGACGAGACTATCATCAAATTATGCTAGCATCAAGGCGCCTTCTGGTTTCGGCTATTCCTTTTCCCCTGTATTATTCATCATTTTAATGTAAAGTAAGTACTGTATATAAAAGCATGCAAATGTACTCTAGTAATACTATATACCATGCAATATAAAATAGATAAGGCCCCGCTGTTTCGGCCAGGGGTTCTAGACGGCGGAACCCTACTCGGTGTCCCATTTTCTCCCTTTGTCAGATACAATTTGGACTCGACCAAGCTCTCGCGTGCCTTCGCCTCCAAGCTCACACTGGCTGCAGCCAAGGACGAGAAGGAGAAGGAGAAGATTATGGAGGAGTGGAAGGTACGGTAGTTGTTGTTGCTGGTGAATATTGACGTTATCTGTAAACTGATATCGATTGGCGCTATGATCATTCGTTTTCGGTACCCTCTCGTTATTTTGATATAGACGTAGCGGCCGAAACACCATAGGGCACATTATTAACTAACAAATTAGTTTTATCATTTATTTTCAACGTGCAAGTAAACCAATAATAGTACATCCGTCTATATTACTTTCTTAATAGTGAGTTGATTTTAGAAATATGGTGAGTCGATTTAGAAAATTGGTTAATTTTCGCTTATTGGGTTAATCCTCGGATTATTATGTCATGAAACTGTATGTTTATGATTTTGCATGTTAATTCAAACAGGCATATTGTACGAATTTAACCATGCGCACGGGAAAAAATTCCAAAATGCGGCCAGGCTTCTCAGTTTGCAACGTGCTTTTCGACCTATGGCACAATGCCTCATTTCTCTACGCTAATGGTAATCATATCCATCTCATATCATTGGTGTCAAAAAAGGTTAGGGATTTGTTTATTTATTTACTTATGCGACAACCTAACAAACACATTGATATGATTAGGCGACAACTGGAAATCTCTTCGCTTTCTTGGCCTACACGCTCTCTTTGGCTGAACGAAAAATCAATAACATTGTCCCGGTTAGAGCTTGTCAACCGTAATTTGATGTAACATTTGTATGAATTACAACAATTTATGCCAATTAAATTATGAATCTTAAAATACCCTCCGAGATCAGATAAATTTGTTATTATTATTATTATTATTATTATTATTATTATTGTTATTATTATTATTATTATTATTATTATTATTATTATTATTAATTTCAGAATCGTTCGACCGCTCCAGGTTCCGAAGATTCGGGTGACGGTACCGTACCCTCGACTACGGTATCCGTGAAGGGAACTGCTTCCGTAGCCGAAGCCCTGCCCATCGTGGATCACGAGTATCCGAGCGGAGCTTCGGTACGAAGTGGAGCTGCAAAGTTGGCGGGTATGTATGCCTTGCTTTAGGCCATGCATGGGCGGGGTACCTGGAGCTCGATTCTACAGGGGGCATCCGAACGAAAAATGGTTAATTTTACAGGGTGCCTTCACTTTTTCTCCAAAAAATACACCTAAACGTCATATTTTACAGGGGGCATTCCACAAATTTTCGAAAAGCCCTAATTTTACAGGGGGCACCCCTCATGTCGGCGCCCATGTATGCTTTAGGCTCATACATTTGCATACCCTCACTATGTGAAGACCCATTGTATACGGCTCATTTTTAGGATCAAGGCACTATATATATAGCTTATTTAAGCGAAAAATAACGATTTTTCTAAATCGACCCACTATATACAAAAGAATCAGTGAGGATGCCGAAAATGTATGGTACGTACGTGCCTTGCTTCAGGCTTGTTCATACATTTTCGGTGCCCTCATCGAATTATTTTTATGTAGTGAGTTTATTCAGTAAAATCCTTATTTTTCGCTTAAATTGTAATCTTTCACATAAAAATGGGCCGCAAATAGTGGGGCGATTATCACACTGTGAGGGCATGAAGATGTATGGGCTTGTTTTTCCGCATGTGGTTGTCGAAAAGTTGATAAAAGATCCTCCTTTTTACACACTCTCTCGCTTTTTTTCATTCTTCTCGTAACTTTTGTGCACAACAAACAATGCTTTACTGGATTACTAAATGTATTTGCCACCCCCCCCCCTGTTAGTTAATGTCTTTCAATAAACTTTCTCGAACAATATTCCTCTCACTAATTTTTATGGATGCTCATTGTTTGATGGGAAACAATTATTGTTATTCTTGTATGATATATTATATTGTTTAACAAAAAACTATTATTCTTTCTCGATTTAGCAACGTTCCTATTGTAGGTGATGCGAATCTGCGAGTGCCCGTTGCGCCCCAGCCCTTCATCAAGGGTACTGTAGTGAGCGCCGATCGATTCGTCGCCCCATCGGACTTCTCCTGGCAGAACGATGCGCCGATGCCAGGTACGGTAGCATAGGTCGAATAGCTAGGTTATCGGTTTTCAAAATCCTGTCAGGTTTTTCGAGTTTTGTGGAATTTTGGCTCAAAATCCGGCCAGGTTTTTCGATTTTTGTGAAATTTTGGCTCAAAATCCGGTCAGGCTTGGTGCTTTGTAACATACTTTTCGGCCTATGTCGATTGGGCAACGTTTGAAAACGGAAAACAGATTCTAGTCATGTTATTGTCATCATACATTTTCGGTACCCTCGCCGTTTATTTTTATATAGTGGGTCAATTCTCGAAATGTGGTGGGTTGATTCACAAAATTCGTTATTTTTGCTTAAAAATCGTCATTTTTAGCTTCATTTTTTATCAAGTGGTCCAAAAAGGGCCTTATATAGTGGGTCAATCCTCGCACTGCGAAGGGTATGACAATGTATGATTGTCATCTCATGTGGCCAGAGCAAGTTGCGAGCATCCCGTTGTTAGAGATAAAGAGTGTATTCGCCCTTTAAATTTATTTGCATCCGTAACCAGTCACTTTCTCGTTTTGACTATTCCATTTCCCAACAGGAATAGTGTGATCATTTGGTGCAATCCATTCCTATTGACAAGTGCAAAATGTCGTACTGGTATAGATCGAAAACCATGCACAATAAATAAATTTTGTATAAAATCAATCGATATCAATCAATAATAGTCTATATTAATATAAGGTAAAGTATAAGTATAATATAAGTATAATATAAGGTATAAATAAGGTGCTTGATAAAGGTCTTTAAAATGTTTAAAAAAATTAATATAAGGTGTTGTCTCGACTCGCCCTCTGCCTGCGGTAGTCGTCTCCCACTCCATCCTGACATCACTGGACGCCAAGAAGCCCAAACGGTAAGCGAATGTGTTTTTGATTTCACATATTTTCTTGCACTCGAACACTTTGTACTTGTTGAAACACCCTTGTGGTGTACGATAAATAAAATACAATAAATGTATCTATAAATTTATTTAATTAATTTAAACGCGTTCTCTGCGTGCGAGAGGATGTGTTGCCATGTGTGGGGAGTGAACGTGTAGCGATAATAGTGATGGATCGTAACCCACCCCGTGTAGATCCACCCACAACATTTTGAAAATGTTGGAGTGAAAGATGGACAAATGAGAGGTAGATTGAGATCATGATATTCGTTTTATATCGACATATTATCAATGAGTTCTAACTCGCAAGGAGATGAAGTGATCAATTGCAATGAAACATATATCATTCGATTTTCCACGAAAAGTTATGGAATAAATATTTTGTTCATTTTTTTCGCCGACTACCAGAGCGAGAAGGATGAGAATCAATCGATAAATGTGATTTCCATATTATTGGCACAACCTTTAAGTCATTTTATAATTATCCACTCCATATCCCTGATATCGCGATGGACCTCCATCAACCAATATTAATGACATTTTTGTTCTCTTTCATTTGTTGGAATTAAACAAATAAAGAATAAAGAATAAAGAATGAAAAACCTTTCAGTGAGCTCATATTCGAGCTGACCGACGCGCCGCTATCATACGAACCCGGAGATGCGTTCTACATCACGCCTGAGAATCAACGAGGAGAGGTCGACTTTATTCTGGACAGGTATTCGAATAACGCCATCAATTTTTATCTCGGCCTATAGCTCTAGCTCTGTCGCCCACGTATGGTTTATGTGACATCGAATTTAATGAATGACACTTTAAATCTATTTAAATTATTATTATTCAATTCATTTTAGAATGGGCGTGCTCGAACAGGCTGACAGTGTCTACGAGATCGCCGTCGATCCGAACACTTCCAAAGGAGGTTTGCACATATTATATATCATACATAGGCGCCGTCATGGGTTACCCCATAGGTCGAATAGGTAGGTTATCGGTTTTCAAAATCCGGTCAGGTTTTTCGATTTTTGGTAAATTTGGCTCCAAAACCGGTCAAGTTTTTCGATTTTTGTGTAATTTTTGCTCAGAATCCGGTCAGGCTTGGTACTTTGTAACATACTTTTCGACCTATGGAAATGAATGAACATGAAACTGTTTTCTAAATCTCGAATGGGCGGTCATAATTTTAGGTGTCCGTCCTCTAGTTGAATTTAAAGCCGTACCCCAAGCTAATTTGAAACACTCCTATCTGACCCCACACTCACTCTCGCTTTCTTCGTCTGCGAGAGGGTATTGTCATTGCAGAGATTAAAATTAGCTTGGGAGTGCCTTGCCTAGTATAACATGATGTTGGCTGCAGTTATTGATTGATTTTGTATTATGATTACCTTAATGCATAGGTCGAATAGCTAGGTTATCGGTTTTCAAAATGCGGTCAGGTTTTTCGATTTTTGGGAAATTTTGGCTCAAAATGCGGTCAGGCTTGGTGCTTTGTACTTTTCGATCTATGCCTTAATGATGCCATTAAGAGACCGGCTCGGTAAGACTCGAGCATGGTCCGGACATTCGCGAGGACTTTCGATTTGATCCACAATACTTTCATCATAGACACATCCCGGAGGGAGACCGATGAAAGTTATAGTGAAAATGCCCTTAGGCTCAAACCCGGCTCACATATGCCGCATAAAATAAAAAAATTGAAAAATTCATAACTTTTCAATTTTGATAGCTATTACTTTTATTTCTTTTTATTGGTGAATAACATGTCATGCACTCTTATAAACACAACTGAGCAGTAATTTCATATCGTTCTGAATATGTTTTTTCGTGTCTGATTTTCGGATTTTTCCTCCTCTATCCTCGTTGAATAGATTCTGCAGGCAATGACATAGTACATATTGTAGCCCTGACAATTTTGTACGTGGTGGACACATTCCCTTGACAATCCAAGTTTTCAGAGTCATCGAGAATTGCAACCGAATGTGAGAAATGTGTAAATTGCAAAAATCGAAAATCAAATTTCTTGAAATTCTCAAGAGTAAGAGTTAGCTTTTTAATGTCATTTTACTCGTAGTGATGCGCATACACAGATAAAATATACAAATAGACTCGGACTACATTTTAAAAAAAATGAGAAAAATAATTATTTTATTTTTATTTTTTCAACTCCCACATTCAGTCGACCGTCATGGTAAGTTGATTCATAGGGCGGATGGTGGCTGTTGCATGTGCGTTTGCAGAAACGACTGCAACGTGAAGAATCGTCGTTTCGCAGATCTTGAATTTATTTTTTTATTTATCAAACTTGAATATTTATATGTTTCTTTCATATAAATCGGTTGGAAGGTAGCGTACAGCAACCAAAGCTGTACCATTGTTATCATTAGGAGTGTACTGTACTGTACTACCGTAACCGTCAGGAATCGCGAACTGATTTTTTTTTCAGTCGACTGATTTTGAACCATGACCCCGGGTTCATGGTTGAGAATTTCTGCGGCCGAAAATTCATGATGATCCCAGACCAAATACTATTTGGCATTATATCAACAGTGGGCCAACTTTTATTTTTGTGGATACCATAACTCGAATTACCGTAATCTAGCTACCGTATCCTATAATTATGTTGTGAAATTCTCGGAAAATTCAGGCGCGCGCATTACATTACGGTAATTCGAGTTATGGTATCCATAAAAATAAAAGTTGGCCCACAATTGATATAATGTCAAATAGTATTTGGTCTGGGATCATCATGAATTTTTCGACCTCAGCTATTCCCAACCATGAACCCGGGGTCATGGTTGAGAATCATGGGTCGACTGAAAAAAAGTTAGTTCGCGATTCCTGGCGATTGCGGTAGTTCAATACCGTATACTCCTACTGATAAAAATGGTACAGCTTTGGATGTAGTACGCTACCTCCCAACGGATTTATATGAAAGAAACATATAAATATTCAAGTTTGATAAATAAAAAAAAATAATTCGAAATCTGCGAAACAATAATTCTACACGTGGCAGTTGTTTTCGCAAACGGACATGCATCAGTTACCATCCGCCCTATGAATCGACCTGCCTTGACGGTTGATTCAATGTGAGGGTTGAAAAAATAAAAATAAAATAAATATTTTCTTAAATTTTTTTGACATATAGTCTGAGTTTGTTTGTATATTTTTTCTGTGTATGCGCATCACTACGGGTAAAATGACATTATAAAGCTAACTCTTACTCTTGCGAATTTCAAGAAATTTAATTTTCGATTTCTCACATTCGGTTGCAATTCTCGATGACTCTGAAAACTTGGATTGTCAAGGGAATGTGTCCACCACGTACAAAATTGTCAGGGCTACAATATGTACTATGTCATTGCCAGCAGAATCTATTCAACGAGGGTAGAGGAGGAAAAATCCGAAAATCAGACACGAAAAAACATATTCAGAACGATATGAAATTACTGCTCAGTTGTGTTTATAAGAGTGCATGACATGTTATTCACCAATAAAAAGAAATAAAAGTAATAGCTATCAAAATTGAAAAGTTATGAATTTTTCAATTTTTTATTTTATGCGGCATATGTGAGCCGGGTTTGAGCCTAAGGGCATTTTCACTATAACTTTCATCGGTCTCCCCCCGGGATGTGTCTATGATGAAAGTATTGTGGATCAAATCGAAAGTCCTCGCGATTGTCCGGCAGGGGGTCAAAATGATCGAGTCTTACTGAGCCGGTCTCTTAATAATTGAACAATGATCCCTGATCTTCAGGCGCGGCGATTCCTCAATTCTGCCCCACTCGCAGCTCACTTCGCCATCTCTTCACCTACTGTCTGGACATACGACGGGCGCCTGGAAGGGTACGGTAATTTTGGGCAATACCGTAGTCTATTGGTTAGGCAGACATTAGGGTGACCGAGGTATATTGTAGTTTTATGCTACTGTAAGGAAGCCAGTAATCATAGGTGGTCGCGTGAAAACGAATTCTTTTTGCGCGCAGCCTTGCTCTCCCATGGGAGCCTTGCGCATAGCTTTTCCTCGCAAATATTGGAAAATTTCCAGTCGAATTCGTCAAAAAATAGCCATGCGCGTAGCCTTGTGCCCCCCTTCCTAGGTTTGTACACAGCCTTTCCCCCAGCGTTCCCACCTATTGTCACAATTAAATTAACAATATAATAATAATAGATGTACAAGTATAGGTTTGCATGCACGTAAAATGTAAATTATTTAGTTATACCATTAGCTCTTGTTGGCCGAGGTATATTGTAGGGAAGCCAGTAATACAGTGATAAACTTATCGTAATGTTTAATTTAGACGGCCCCTTCTAATTCTAACAATAAGATTTGAGGCGGTACTGGTGCTCATTACATGACACCTCTTTTATCCACTGCTGTTTATCATACATTTCGGTGCCCTCGCCATTGCTTATAATATAGTGGGTCAATTTAGAAAATTCGTTCTCATTCGCTTAAAATGGTCATTTAAAGCTTTTTTTTCATCAAGTGACTGAAAATGAGCCATATATGTGTGGTCAATCCTCGCATTACTAACAATATGGTATGAAAATGTTTGGTGCTTATCCTTAAAACGATCCTTGAACACGTTTTAACACGTTAAAACGATCCTTGAACACGTTTTAACACGTTTGAACACGTTAAAACTATCCTTGAACACGTTTGCAGCCGCTTCTCCGCGTGCTCGCGGACGCCGCGAGTGATGCGGCCGAGCGTCGTCGTCTGCTCGAGATGTGCTCTGCCCAGGGCGTATCCGAATTCACCACTCATGTCAGACAGGTATGCATTTTACGCGTTCTTGCAAATATTATATTATTATTATTATTATTATTATTATTATTATTATTATTATTATTATTATTATTATTACATAAAATATATAATGTACAAATTGCATAATGGTTCTATTTTTTATATTTGGCAAAGATTGGACACCAATGGACAGTAGTGTACACTCAGTGTTGTGCGGAAAAATTTTCCGGTTTTCCCTTTCCGGAAAATTTTCCGAAAAAAAGACCGAAAAACTGTGGAAAAATAATACTGTACAGAGTATCGGAAAATGCATCTAAAGAATTTTTTAGTCAGTTTTCTCTGACCGGTCATTGTTCTTACCCATGATGCGCTAATAATGATCAACAATCAACGTTGTTGTTGTTTAACGTGAACATTCAACTCCTGAGATTCTAGCTTCACATTGTTCGTTTATAACTTTTGGATGATTGCATAGGTGGGCGCGTGAAAACGAATTATTTTTGCGCACAGCCTTGCCTTCCTGGGGGGGGGGGGGGTCTTGCGCATAGCTTTACCTAGCAAAAATTGGGAAATTTCCAGTAAAATCTGTTAAAAATGGCCATGCGCATAGCCTTGCCTTACAATTCCCCGGTTTGCGCAAAGCCTTTCCCCCAGCGTGCCCACCTATGGATGATTGTGATCTTTTATTCGCTGTTACATGATTTTCGATTATTACTATGTTCGCTTTGATCGTTTCCGAAATTAATTGTTACATAAAACTCAAGAAAATGCGTTTTACAGAAACTTTCCGGGTTTTCCGGTATTTTAAACCGGAAAAAAAAGTTTTACGATTTTTTTCCGAAATATACTCCTCACAACCTGGTATACACTACCCTAATCATATTGTTAGTCTTTTGGTTTTGAGGCGAAACACGAATGCACCCGACAAAGTCTAGTTGTACGATGCACGCACTAATCTGTTAGATACCCACTCAATCTTAAGCAAATAGTATACGCCCAAAATATGTCAATATATGTATGTCTCGCTAAATGTGCACTATTTATATTCCCGCACTTGCCCAATTCAAGACGCGTTCTGTGCGCGCGGCGTTTCCACTATCATGGATCATGTTTTCGGTGCCATCGCCGTTTATTTTTATATATTGGGTCTATTCTCGAAATAGTTTGGGTTGATTCAGAAAATTCGTTATTTTTTGCTTCGTTTCGAATCAAATGACTTAACTTGGACCATATATATTATAGTAGTCCTGCATTGCAAGGGTATAGAAATGTATGATCGGTGGACGCTAAGACCATGTCTACATCTTTCTTCTCTGTGTCTGCCTTCTCTCTGTCAATTAAGCGTCATCAACATAATCAAATATTTTTTTATCAATTAGGATAGGCCAGCACTTGGATACATAATATATGAGAGAGAGAGTGGGTGCTAGGTGATCACATTGTAGGGTAGATCGATCGATTGATTAAGTGACCAGGAATCAATCGATAATCGATCGATAGATCAAATTATCGATCACTCCTTGCCCTGAATCTCTTTCATCTCGAGTTCGGCCAGTTCCTCGAGAGAGAAGTACTCACGTTCCGCGCACCCATCAACCTGTAGTTTGATCTTTGATCTTTGATCTTTCATTCTACCGTACCCTTCCATACTTGGCTCCAGTCTTCTTGATCATCTCGTCAATGGGCAATTCCGACTTGATCGTGTTGGCCAAAGAAGGATCAAGCGAGAGCAGAGAGACATACTCATCAGAGTACTGTAATTGTCAAAGATTACGGTAGCGCCTGAATCAGGCTTTTCGAGGGATCTATAAAGACGCCCAATACAGCCTACCAGCCTACAACAACGTGTCTTTTATCTATTTATTTATCCCATAAAGGTATTGTGGTGTAGTGTGCATAGGTCGAAAGGTTTTCGCTTTTCAAAATTCGGTCAGGCTTGGTACTTTGTAACATACTTTTCGACCTATGGTAGTGTGCTTCTTTGTGCAAAGTATTGATGTACACAGTACCTCGTCTCTCCAGAGCTTTTCGTCTGAAGATGAGTGGTCGAGTGCAAGGACACTGAATGGAATCTCGATTGATTAACTGATCACAGATACAGTATCTGTCGGATTCGTGGTCAAGTTCACGCTATAGCATTGTACATAGATTTCACTTGCAAGGTAGAACACAAGCCAAAATTTGGCTCTTGTGTTTTGAATTTGTAATATAATTTGCTGTTTTGGTTTGTCCTTGCAGTTCTGCTGCTATTCATGTGTTTTTGATGATGTCCGCATATGATTCATCAGATACAATATCACAATTACCTACCAGTCATCAACATCCATCGAACTGTCACCGCTTGAGGAGCTAACGGCGTTCTGGAATTGATCTTTGATCTTTGATCTTTAGAGTTTTGGTTCGAAGAGACTCACGTTATTGTTACTCTCAGACATTGTAGTGAGCGACCGTGCGCGTCGAAATGAATTGGGAATAATGGAAGAAAGTGAGAAATGATGAATGATGTAAATGCCAAATGAAAGAAATGATAATTGAATCATATTATGCTAATTCGTTTAAAGGATTAATTTTATTGTTGCATGCTGACATTGTTATCATTTCTATTTCATTTTCGGCTTTGTTCGGTTGTATTCACAAGAATGGAGTACAACACGTATCGAATGTTGAAATGGAATGATATGAAACATATTTGAGCTAAGCATTTCAGAAACACCACTTCATTTGATTCACCGATGGCTATATCGATGCCAAATGAAGCAGAAATGTTCCTGTCACTAAACTTTTTCAGTCCTCGTACCCTTCACATTATGTTGATGGAATGGCGTTAACCTCAGATTTGTAATAGGTCCGCCAGTTCGGAGCCGAAAGTCGCCCCAAAAGGACCCTTTGCATTCGTATTGTGAGGGTAGCTCGGATCTCTCATAGAACGTCTTATATACGTTTATCGTTTCATCAGTACTACTGATGCAGTAGTGCTCGGTAACGGTGTGCATGAATGCGCTCTTGGCGTTGCTGGTGTCAACGACCTATCAAAGGTCACTGATCACCGTGTTGATCGTTCTGTTCGAGGCTGACGTACTCGCGTCCAGTTCGTGAACTATCCTATAAAGTCAAATTTTTGCTTTATACAGTTTGATCTTGGGGGGGGGGCGAAACTCCGATCACTTTTCTCTAGGCTTTTATCACTATTAGACACATATCTACATAATAGATTAGCAAATTTGAATTATTGAATGTTTGATCCGGTACCCGTCCATATCTGGCTCCGGACTGCTTGACGGCGTTCTCGGGTGCCGCCACCGCCTCGTTGTCGATGTCCTCAGGGGGCAGATCGGCGAGGGATGGTGGCTCTCCAAGCGACTCCAGACTGACGTACGCTTGATCATCATCGACTAGAGGATGAGAGCGTGATGCGCCATGAGGCGATAGAAGCGGAAGCTGAGAGTAAATGATAACTACGCTGTTGGACGGTTGTGTCTACGTAAAACACAAAAAAACCAACAAAAAGTGGTAGCAGTGGACTCTACTACAGTAGTACTGACAGTAGAGGAATAAGGGACAATTGGCAATACTCTAGAACACCGGACAAAGTCTAAAAGTATAAACGCCTAGCATAAAAGGCTCTTTCTTTCGTGTTTAGTTTATTTTTTGCCCCTTTTGAACAGGTCCGGTGCTCTAGAGTAGGCTAATTGAGACGAACCTCCTGGTATTCCTCCTGGTTCTTATCAGAATCGATGTCCGACGATCGTTCGGTAACGGATATGTCCTCGCACGTTCTGAATAATAATCTTTGATCTTTGATCTTTTGAACTTTTGCGGTTAAATGGTGAAGCGGGTTGTATCATATTATTCCCACACGGAATTTCTATAGTTTATGGATTTGAGAGATACAATTTAGTCGATACGGTAAGCTTTTCACATGTGCAATTTATCTTAAACTGATTCGTTTCATGCGTCTTCATGGCCCTACTTTTTCATTTTTTTGTATGTTTAATTCTTTTTGTTTTTTTCGATTACTCATCATTAGCGGATATGTGAAAAACCATGAAATAAAGCGAAAACGTTGAAAATTTAATATTTTGCGCCAAGCATGCTACCCATACATTTTCGGTGCTCTCACCGAATTATTTTTATATAGTGGGTCGATTGAGAAAAATCGTTATTTTTCGCTTAAATTATAATCTTTCACATAAAAATGAGCTTTATATAGTGGGTCAATCCTCACATAGTGAGGGTATGAAAATATATGATGCTACCGTAAGAGTTGTATTCGTTGTGTGAGTATCAAAATAGTTTCCGACTGCTGAATAGATTACGGTATTTGACAACGGTTTCTCTCCCCATGTAATTTGACCATGCTTACTTTTCATTAAGATTTGTTGAATCCCGATCGCTGAGCGGCTGCTGAAATGAGAGATTGGTCTTTGATCTTTGATCTTTAATCTTTGGTCTTTCATTATACGCCATTCACTCACTGTGTCTTGAGACATCGCTGAAGTTTCTATACGAACGACCGATGTGGGCTGGGAGAAAATATGAAAATGATTTTAATTCCTAACGTCCTGTCTTTTGGCACAAATAGAGGAATTTAATCAGGTTGCTCCTATTGCAAATTACTTAAAAAGTAATTTGTGGTATTCAATATTTATCAAAATTCAATATTAATATTGGAATTTAATAATCATAGTTGCTCAGGCTGCCCTCTCTCTGGTCGATATTCTGCTCGCTTTTCCCTCAGCTCGACCGGTGCCTGAACGATTGATAGGTGAGAGAATTAATTTAATTTAATTTAATGGCCTTATCTAATATTATTGTTGTGTATTGTAGCACAACCGTAGAGAATAATGTTTATAGAGACTAACTAAGCACAACGTGTTAAGAAAAACTAAGAAGAAAAGTGATTATAGGAATAAGCTTGTCCTAGACAGGGATGCCTATAATATAGATCAATACTAGTCATGATCTACCTTATTCAATGCGTATAAATAAGTGATTTTGCCATTTGTACAATCTGAATGATCTGTGACATGTGTGGTTTGATGTGCATGATCTTTGTAGTCTGTAGTCTTCGGTTGTATCGATTGATCTCATTCAGAGAACCTTCCTCGTCTCATGCCTCGTCCCTACTCCATGTCCTCTTGTGTGACGTCGAGCGGTCGACGCCTTCGCTTCGCTTACTCAATAAGGTACGCGTATCGCGTTGGACGTTGGACGTGACAGATTCTGTATGGTTATTAGACGAAACGGCGGTCAAAATGACGGCACCACTGCAGAACACGTGGCCTGTCCAAAAGTATAGTATGAAGTCTAGTATAAGGGGCCCTTTGCTTGGTGTTTATTACATTTTCCCTGGTCCGGTGTTCTGTATCCATGAACGTCGGCAAACACTTGTCGGCAAGCGTGACGTCATAAGCGTAGTGGGGGTCTCTGGCAAACGCCTCCGCCTACGTGACGTCATGTTTGCCGGCAAACGATTTGCCGACGTTCATGGATACGGCCTCAGAACACCGGACCAGGGAAAATGTTATAATAAACACCAAGGAAAGGGATCTTTATACTGGAATTTATACTATACTTTTGGACGGGTCACGTGTTCTGCAGTGGTACCGTCATTTTGACCGCCGTTTCGTCTAATAACCATACAGAATCTTTTAATACGGCTTATTGCTGTGCTGAATATAAATAAAACAATATTATACTCCACTTGTCTCATCAACTCATAAACAACCTGCGTATTTATCTCAGCGATAAGCAAGTGAAACAAGGGGGCTCATCCAATCTTGTGCTGTGATGGAGAGTAGGCGTCCAATAGTGGACTAATTAATCAAACAGCATACTGTAGGAATTCAATAGGGGCAAACCAGTGTACGCTGGGTCAGTCTAATGACCTATGAGACGCGGATTCTTGCAGGCAAGACGCGGCAGCAGACGGACGACGCTACGCACGCGTAGGCGTTCAGACCCAGATCCTTTGTGATATACGCGTCGGTCATCAAGTGAAGGTATGTTTTACTGGATTACGGTAATTGTACGGGATACTGTAGTTCGCTCTGTCATGACGGTTTGGATTATTCTAATCCGAATGAATCAATATTCTGTACTGTAGTTATTTCGCAAATAATCATTTAATTAGTAAAGGTAAAAATAAGTTAATTTAATTAATATTATTTCTAACAAATGTCTTTGCAGCTTCTTGAGAAGGAACCAGCTCGCTTCCGTCTGCCCCCTCTAGGATGTGCACCAGAGGTGAGTTTTGTGAAACGTCGCTTTCATTCGACGCACTCACTGCACCATAACATACCACACCATGCCACACCAATAGCCTATGGTGTTCCAGGTTGGTCTGTACACGCCCCTCGTGATGATCGGGCCGGGCACGGGCGTGTCCACCTTCCTCTCATTCACCCAGCATATTCGGTAGGTCGCGCTATAATAGCTATCGCGAATCATAGGTCGAAAAGTATGTTACAAAGTACCAAGCCTGACCGGATTTTGAGCCAAAATTTCACAAAAATCGAAATACCTGACCGGATTTTGAGCTAAAATTTCACATAAAATCGAAAACCCTGACCGGATTTTGAAAACCGATAACCTTGCTTGCTATTCGACCTATGTCATGAACTGAGTCTATTTGTGTTCACTTTGTGCTCAATCATACAATATGATATTAAATTAAATCTAGTTCTAATATTACAGTAAATGTAGTTATATATTAAGCTATTTGATTATTGATATTGATAATCGTTCATTTTCATACCCTCATAATCTGGGGATCGACATACAACTCATTTTTTGCTATAAAAATTGCAATTTATGAAAAAATAACGATTTTTTCTAAGTCGACTCGCCATATTTCGAAAATCAAATCACTATTTATAGTAAAGCCTGTGTGGGGGCGCCAAGAATTTATCATCGATTAACAAGTTATTGATTTATCGATTTGTGTTCAGGTCATATCTACGCGCGCATCCGGACGACGAGAAGTGCGCGGCAACGCGTCGCATACTATTCTTCGGCTGCAGAGACGCCACCAAGGACTACATCTACCAGTGAGTGCTAGTAGTAGTACGGTGGTGTTCACTGTTGGGGTTTTCTGCGCGTAGGTCGAAAAGTATGTTACAAAGTGCCAAGCCTGACCAGATTTTGAGACAAAATTTCACAAAAATCGAAAAAAACCTGGCAGGATTTCGAGCCGAATTTGCTACAAATCGAAAATAACTGAGCGGATTTTGAAAACCGATAACCGATTCGACCTACATATGTTTGTAGGCGATAACCACTTGTGTGGTCTCTCCACGATTATCGAACAGCGCATAGTAGAGTAGTAGAATATATGCGGAATTAGCTTACTACCCCCGGACAGAAACGATGCAGATATTTATTTTTATTTTTATTTATCATACATCAAAAAGATGTGACATATTATTAAATGATAGCTATGAAGATTTCTCGTGCCTACTTTCGCCTGCTGCATTCACGTTTCATCCATGTTTTGAATTCCGTTGAGTGACGCAAAATTCAATTCTGCCACCTTTCTGTTTCTCACGTAAAACGATGAATATATTCAGGGATGAGATCAATTCATTGGTTGCCGAAGGCATCCTCAATACCGTATACGTGGCCGAGAGTACGGTAGAGGGACGGCCAAAGTACGTGCAAGATTGCGTGAGGGAACACGCTGACGAGGTATACTGTAGAGGTTATTTAAGATTGTTTATGCGCAATCATGGGCAATATTCAGTTAAAAACATGTTTTGTTGCAAATTCAGGTTCTGCTAATATCAGTGAACCATTTGGATTGCGCCCCTTACAGTACCATTTAAATTAATAATATTATAATAATAGATGTACAAGTATAGGTTTGCACGCACGTAAAATGTAAATTATTTAAAAAAAATATATAGGTTAGTTATATTGTGCCTTATGGTGTTTCGGCCGTTATGTCTATAAATAAATAGACGAAAACGTTGTAGATCATGTCACTTATCCGCTCCACGTCCGCATCGCCGCATCCGACGCGCGTCTACGTGTGCGGCGACGCGAAGGGCATGAGCAAGGACCTGTGGGAGTGCTTTGTGCAGACGGCAGCGACCACCGCAGGTACGGTAGATCAACGCTTCGAAGAGATTGCGAACTGACGTTCTATAATAATAATAATAATTATTATTATTATTATAGAAAGTCAGTTCGCAATACGTTATAATAAATTCGCATTCGCATAAATTCATAATTCGCAAATCAATCATTCGTAAGCGGCATTCCCGCTAGCGACAAGATACACCCGATTTTGGTACCCGACCCACCCGATTTAGCCAAAAATCGTTCAAAAAGGAAATTTTAAGAGCTATTATATTTAAATGCCCCATTTTTCTCACCGGCTTCCTGATTATTGCGTCCGACCCACCCGATTTTAATTTCCGGTGACAAAGGTTGTCCACATATGCTATTGTCTTTCATCCCACGCGTTTCATTATATATTTATGAATCCGTATAAATATTATTATTATTATTATTATTATTATTATTAGTATTAGTATTATTATTAGTATTATTATTATTATCAATAAAAATTGTTCATTTAGGCACTACGGTAGACGAGGCACGCAAGTTTATGATGGAGCTCAAGAAGAGCGATAGATATATTGAGGATGTGTGGTCCTAAACGGAATGGATTACTGTAGTCAGGGTTATCTACAATTGATTGACTCATTTGCTGAATATCGCCTGTTCAGCCCTTTATTATAAGATATGTAAGGTAGTAATATCAAAGTGTGGTTATCCTAGTTATATTACTATATGAATTGTTTTTTTTCTGATCATATTGATTAGATTCTCTCATCCTAATTCCGGTCTTCTTAACTTTCCAACGCTACAAGTTGTGATAATTTAGTTGTTACTATATTATATTTTGTTTGTTGATATGTTTGATAAATAATATCTTTCAATTTCAACAGAACGCTTTATTTCTATGGAGATAGTGACGTTGCAAAGGAATGAGGCCAAAATAATTAGAAGGCTATGACAGCAGTTACAACAAATTTATTTATTTATTTATTTATCCATCAGTTAAAAGCAAGAATAATGAATGAATGAAGCAATAAGGGAGTGAAGGAAAAAAACAGAATTTTACAACAAATCAACAAAGAATTTTAGAAAAGAAGTCGACTATATTATATACAGTAATCAAAAGAGGTGATCGCACTGTAAAAAAACGGTTAAAGTTCCTATTCGCACATGCCGCACGACTTCCTGCACCTTTCCCATCTCTGGATGTCAGTGTAGAATGGATTGTTGCAGATGGTATGCTCGCCTTGCGACCAATATGAACACCTATAATGTTAATAAATAAACGTTACAAAATATTTATAAATAATAAATTACATAATATTAATAAATAATTATAATATTTAAAAAATAAACGTTATGAAGAGATCTACCAAGATCTAGATCTAGAAGATCTAGAAGAGATTGAAGAGGTCACTGATCTACCAAAAGTTTGTCGTGAGAGTAGAGAGTATAATTTGATGCGCTGTCTAATAGTAATATGAAATAGGTAATTGTAGATGTCATTGTCTTTACAAATGTAGATTTTTGGCATTATGGTAGACAGAATCTTCAATACGCAATGATCTCTCACAAAACAGAAACATGGAACGAGTAAATGGAATGAACAGGCTATTGATAAGGCACAGTATTCTGGTCCAAGCCATTTTTCTTCGAAAGCAAGACAAAGGAGAGACCATTGTATTCGAGAGAGTTTGTATGTTGAGCGGTCGTTCTTGCTTTGAAAGTCATGACAACCCTGTGAAGGGACTACCTTCCTTGTCTTCCCTCCTTTTCAATATCAAACGCGTAGGGAGTAATTTTGCGAATTATTTCATCTTGCATCACACACATATTAAAGCGACACCTCAAGCTAATTTCAAAGTTTGAAATTCAAATCCGATCTTTTCCACACTCTTTCTTTCGTTGTCTACGAGAGAGTATTGCCAATGCGGAAAGTAAAATTAGCATGGGGTCTGCCTTTAAGTTAATAGTCATTAGAAAGTACAAATATATGATGTGCGTGCACAGTAATAAATCTTGAATGCACAATAAAAATAAATGCACAGTTTCTTGGAAAGGTTAGCAATATCTGTAAATAGTGTGCTTCATGGTGTTTCTCGTATTGTTTCATGCTCAACATACACAAAAAAATTCCACATTCTGTATGATAATATATAATTTTTATAATATAAGAAAAGAATACTCACTCATCTTGGGCATCTATGCATTCAGCGAGGCAACACGTCTGGCAGGTGTATCTGAAATAGGTATACACGGTATATATTTTGCCTAACAAACGAAAAAATATATATTAAAATATATATTATAAGTCATTGATCAATCAATCAAAAGGCTTTGGTCGACCTGGTCGGCTGGTCTGTGTTCACAGCCGACCAGGCGACTTTTGATTGATTGATCAATGAAATATAATAACAGTACCACCAAACACTTCACTTTCAGGCAATGCTTCTAGCAGTTGGTGAATGTGGAAACAGTGCTGTTAGAATTGATTAGGAAAATCAAGATTTTTAAAAACTTTTCTGTTGTTTTTAACGATTTTAACTTTTTTTTTTCAGTTTGTTTAAAACATTTTTTAACAGGGACAGCTGACCAATAGCATGGCAGTGATCTGGACTTCGTGTGCCTTGAATAACCGAATTTACATTTAATTATTAATTTTTCATTTATTATGAAATTATCAAACATTTTTTTTCATAAAAATCACCTGCATTGATCCATGAAAGAGGCGACTCCAGCGTTGGTGCAAAGGGGACTCGGAGCTCCATTGGCGGTTTGAGGAAACATCACATCGCAACCCTGAATGTAAGTCTCATCATTGAAAGTGCCATCCCAAGCTCAATTGAAACTCTACACTCTGGTCACACTCTCTCACTTTCTTGAGAGCGTTGCCCGAGCGGAGAGCTAAATTATCTATTCTTTTGCCTTTAAATATTATTTCTGTTAGGTACACACTTCCGAAGATATGTGCCTGACAACACCAATCGATTTCAGCGAAAATGAAAAAAAAAGTCGAAATGTGAATGTTGCAATAGGCGAAAGCAAAGAAGCAACGAACCGCAACTAAATCTGGACAGTTATTCAACTTGCCCGCGCACTGTCCGAAAGTCGCAAGCTCAGCCATGGCACCGATAATAGCGAACATTATAACGATTAACGGGGAACGAATCATCCTTGGGCTGAAAAATATATATAAGCGAAGAGACTGATTCTGTCATATTTGTTAAAAGTGTGTTTGAAACTTTCCGTTTTGGAACTCTACCTTTTAAATGCTACGAAAGGATATTTTTTATATATATTTTTTTAAATTGAAAGTTCAACAATTCAAAGTTCCAAAACGGCAGTTACAAAATAGGGAGTCTGGCTGAAATAACAGCGCGTTTAATCAGAGATGAGGATATGAAATATCGTGGGAGAATTTAAGGAGGCGTGCCTTATATCATACAATGAAACAATGGGATGATAAGCGTATTTAGATAAGAGAGTCATGATTGTTTTTTGAGATAAAGAGAACAATAAGAATTGTAGGAGATAAGAGCTCTTTATGACAACCGGAAGAATTAAAGTGACAGCACGAGCTCTTTTGAAACTCCCTGTCTACACTTTCTCGCCCCTCATTGTCTCAGAGATAGTACTGCGAGAGCGGAGAGTAAAAGTAGCTCTGGTTTGCCTTTAAAGTTATCATCACGCATGTCAAAGTATAACTTGAGTCAAAGTATAAATTATTTTCCCCCTGTGCAAATTTCTTAATTTTAATTCGTTCATTTTACTTGTTGAAACATCTTTATGATGTATGATAAATAAACAAATAAATGAATAAATAAATAAATAAATAAATAAATAAATAAATAAATAAATAAATAAATAAATAAATAAACAAATAAATAAATAAACAAATAAATAAATAAATAAATAAATAAATAAATAAATAAATAAATAAATAAATATACGCTCTTGATATAGGCTATCGCAGACAAGGGAAATGATATGCAGTTTGACAGTGGCAAAGAGTTTAAAAGCTTCGGGATGCTAGTCAATCTTATAATTTTTTTATCGATCGGCGCACAATACCAACTATCCTATTTTCTATCACAAAGAAATGCTCTCAGCTCGCGGAAATCAATCCAGTGGCCGTATGCACAGTCAATCGGAAAATATTTTACTGGAAAACTGGTTTTCCAGTAAAATGTTTTCCCGGGAAAACTGCATTTTCCAAGTAAAATGAATTCCATGGAAAACGCGTTTTCCCGTAAAATACGTTATCCGTATGCACAGTTGTTCGCATTTCCCGGAATATATTTTATGGAAAACTAGCTTTATTTTCCGGATAACGTATGCATTTTCCTCGAAACAAATTTTTAAATTATTAGTTTTTGTTTTTTTCTCATCTTTTTTTCCCGGTTATTCTTATTTTTTCGGAACAAATTGATAGCAAATTTATCAAACATAGAGCAGAAGAGAGCGACGAAGGGCGCGAATGCCTCATCTCTGTCGAATCACTAGTACACGATATTACCTTTTTTTGAAAACTACGAAGAATTTAAAACAAGAGAATTTCAAGGAGAGATCAAGAAAGAAATGAGATGGAATGAATATATACAGTCCCGCACGATCGCCCTCCCTAAAGGCGGGTCGCCGCGACATTCATGTCGCCTCATGTCGCATCGTTCTAAAAGATTTTTAAAACATTTCATTAGCTGTGATCATTGCATCATCAGATAAGATTAAGATCACTCTTGAAACAAATAAAATTGGTTAACTCTTGGCAGAGTTATTGAAGGATCAGGCTGACGGGTTGCTACCGTAATCCCTGCAAATTTGAATTTCCCGCACTTTTCATTGACCCTGCGAAATCGATTTTCTAACAAACAAGTTTTTGGGCGCTTTCTGCGGATTTTCTTTTGTATTTTCTCGTGTATTTTGCGAAATAATTACAATACTTCCAAATACAATACTTGCAATACGAGAAAAAACCGTTCTAAAACACATTTGCTAGTAAATCGATTTCGTAGGGTCAACACCCCGTCAGGCATGATCCTTCAATAACTCTGTTCAGAGTTAACCTATTTTATTCGTTTCAACGGTGATCTTAGTCTTATCTGATGATGCAACGATCACAGCTAATGAAATATTTTAAAAGTATTTTAGAAGGATGCGACATGAGGCGATATGAATCATGTCGCGGCGGCCCGCCTTTAGGGAGGGCGATCGTGCGGGACTGTATGTATATGGGCTGGAGTTGCATTATTCCTATCAGTCTTTATCGATACAATAAATTGCCGTTTCTCAAAGCACAAATATTTAGAAAATCTACTAAATTTTGATACTGATACTTATTATTTCGTTGTTTCATATAATGTTTGTCAATAAAATAAGAAACATTCTATACGTGCCAGTAGTTTGATGCGTACCACTAGTCTTATTTAGCCAAGGTTACAATCATTTGACTATTGTTTAGGCTTATCACTTATCGGATATATTTTCTTTTTCTTCTCTCCATTAAGTTATAATCTCCTAACAATATATCAGAGCTCATTCCAATTGTATGTGAGATAAATATCTCTTATCTTATCGTTGCTAAATAAATAGAAGAAACTTTCAATGCAAGAAAACTAATGGATGCAGCAAAACACCAAAAGTGCACGAAAAATTACCCGGACTTCATATGATTCTCCCCTGGGGAATGTGACTTGAGTGTTGTAGTTTATGGCTAAGCTTATCAAGAATATGGGCAGCAGTAATGTACTAGCGAATCTCGTTGTTGTCTCTTTCATGTATCTTTGCTTTTATGTAAACAATATTAGTATTAGCGTAGTTAAATCTCAATCAATTTTTAATCGTTCACTCGCTCATTGTCAGCAAAGGTGATAATCAGAGGGGGCAAGATTTGTTGAGCACAAAGAGTTGAGAAGGACAGTTCAGCCATAAACAGCTAGCTCAGGCTTGGTCGTTCTTTTGGTATGGGGTCGAGCGTTGTTACGTTGGAATTAGATCCGAGTGAATAAAGTGTATGTTAATGCATGATATGTATTTAAGAACGATTCTATGTTTCTGCGCCGGAAGCTGGGGCCATCCTCGGCTATTATTATTGTTAATACATTTTTCCACATCAGTGAGCATTTGATGTCATCCATCTTACAAAAAGAAGTCAGAAAATATCATTTAAAATAAGATATAAAGGTAAAAAGCAAAAAGATGAATGTTGCAAAAAAAATAAATGTTTTCCGCGAGGAAAACGCGTTTTCCGTAAAATGAATTTGACTGAGCATACGGGAAAACTGCATTTTCCTGGAAAACGCGTTTTCCACTCCTTTTAGAAAACGTTTTTTCCAGGAAAACGCGACTGTGCATACGGCCACAGGTTATAATGACGTTTTAAATACAGTCATTAACATTGTATTGATCTTATGATGGGATTACCACTTGATCGATCGATTTTTTCGAAAAAGATATTCAATGTATGCATCGTTCAAAAATACTAATTGAAAGTCATATCACAGTGGTCAGATGGCTATATTGTTGCTGTAAATTACAAATTTTCAACCACATTACAATCTAGAGAAACAAAGTATTATACAAATGCAAATTTTAAATGAAAATAATGTCATTATTTTTTCCACTTTATTTTTATTACTGTACGAAAGTAGCTTTAGCCGGAGTTCTCCTTTTGCTGTGATACCACAAGACCAAAGACCAAAGATCAATAAATATAAACTTTATCTACACTGACTAAGACGAAACACAATCCAAGATCAACTACTACACAACCTCACTCTACAACAGCATGAGTCCCAGACTAAAGATAATACAACGAAAGACACGACATCAACTTACAATTATGGTAATGGACCATAATTGATTACAATGCAAAATAAATGAGACACAAAGAAATGCAAAAGTAATATAATTAACATAATGACTAGAACACATAATACAATTACAAAGATCAAATATCTATAGTAGGAGAGTTATCACAGGGCTGGGTATCCAACCCTAACATCTCCCTCCTCCTCCTCCAGCATGTCCTCATGCGAACAAAATTCTTCTTAACACGAAATCTTCGAGACGAATTAATAACATTATACATACATTCTTCTTTCTTCTTTACACAAAATCCTCGAGATGAATCAACATAGCAACGACATTGATTGGTATGGTCACAATTCGATCGATATTCGCCATCATTATCGATTATATGATCAGATGAACTCTCGTCGTAATCCTCTTTACGACCTCGATACATCACCGTATCTTTACAGCACTTCAAGCTATTCCTCTCCAGGTATCCTCTCCGCACAATCTTTCCATATCCATCATTATATCCTCTATCCTGACCATATTCATGTTTCATTCTACTACGGAATCTACCCGTAGGATTCCAACCACCGTATTCAGGTCTATAGAGATCAGTTCGACCATACTGTATTCGGTTGTGATCTACAGTTCGTTCTATCTGATTGACAACTTTGTTGTTTCTAGACGATTCGTGGCACATCTTGATGCTCTCCAAATTCTCCTCTGCTTCAATGTTGGCAGTATTTTTATCAATAGACACTTCTTGTTTCACCAAACACAATTTATTATTGATTTGTCTATTTCCTTCATCGTTTCCACAATATCGTTTGACCACTTTAATCCAGTCATCTTTATCTTTACTCTCCTTATCATTCCGATGATCTACCATACTCCTATCAATTCCATCCTTAATCTTCTTAGGAGAGGTTATCATAGCTCCATGGCTATCGCTATCATCGTGATGAGCTCCTCTCAATCCGATCGATACACCCAACGAGAACAAAGCATTCATTCCAATAATGACATCTACATTACTATCACGGAGTACATGGAATGCTACTTCAGCCTTTTTACTGTTCTCACATAGTTCCACTTCCAATTTACATCTACCAACAATGACCATTTCTCCTCTTGATGCATTCATTACACTTTCGTTCTGAGATGAAGATACTAAGTTGGCCTTCTTATCCGACTTCTTGATATTCTTCATCATTTCGTACGAAATAACACTAACATCGGATCCAGTGTCAAGTAGCACTTTCAGACAGTGATTATCTACTTTAGCATCGATCAATAGTCTCTTTCCTACGTATGCATCAACACTAATACTATCTTGCTTAGATATGTCATGTATCACTAGTGCATTGATCTGTTTCCCATCTGGACCACATCCATTTGCACCCTGTAGTGATTGACCCATGTTAACATTCGGTGTAATATGTTGTTCATTTGATACATAGTTGATTCCATAACCATTCTGTGGCGGTGGAAATTAAGTGAAAGGGGGATTCTGGGTGAATGAAGGTGGACCTTGATATCCTCCTTGACTACCGTATCCTCTTCCTTCATAGGTAGATGAAGGGCATACAGTGGACTTGTGTCCCTTTCCACCACACTTGAAGCAATGTACATTGGAGAATGTAGGAGAATTAGGCGGGTTACCATGGTCAGTCAAAAGATAAATCAATTCGGTCAATGGTACAAGTGGTTATCAGCAAGCAAAGGTCGGTTCGGCCCCCATGTACGAAAGTAGCTTTAGCCGGAGTTCTCCTTTTGCTGTGATACCACAAGACCAAAGACCAAAGATCAATAAATATAAACTTTATCTACACTGACTAAGACGAAACACAATCCAAGATCAACTACTACACAACCTCACTCTACAACAGCATGAGTCCCAGACTAAAGATAATACAACGAAAGACACGACATCAACTTACAATTATGGTAATGGACCATAATTGATTACAATGCAAAATAAATGAGACACAAAGAAATGCAAAAGTAATATAATTAACATAATGACTAGAACACATAATACAATTACAAAGATCAAATATCTATAGTAGGAGAGTTATCACAGGGCTGGGTATCCAACCCTAACATTACCTCATGATGCGGTTTGCGAATTTCTTTGTATTCCATTTGTATTCCCTTCTTTGTTGGAATGAATTTTTGTCGTTCAAAAAAATGAATTTTTTGTTGTTCAGAATAGTGTATATTTTGTAGGCAGGCAAACAAAAGGGTGACTTCCTGAATCTTCTCAAGTCATTTAAATAGTGTGCAATGTACATGTTACTGTGAAAATAATCTATATTGCTTTCAACTACATCTGATTCGAAGTACTCCATGAAGGACTTGTGAACTAGTGAACAACTCTTCATTTTTTGTCGATGCTTCAGGCCTCCAAAAGGTCGTTAGCAAAAATGAAACTTTCATATCTTATATCTTTTTATGGAGAATCGAATGGTACAGTGGTGAGCGTTAGCCTTTTCTAAAGGCATCACGAAAACTCCCGCGTAATTTGAATTTACCGAGCGTTTTTTGAGCAAATTAACGAAAAATTAATTTTCGAAAAACTATCTTCAACCTCAGTAGAAAATTATATTTTTTGAAAAGTTTTTTTAAAAGATTTCTTTGTAGGTTAAATTCTCGATGAATTTTAACCAAAATTATATAGTGAAAGTATAAGCAACGCTTGTCTTTTGTTCACTTTTTGCCTTCACAGTTTGTTGACGAAAATATTCGCGGGAGTATACCTTTCAAAAAGCTCTTCCGGTTGTCCTTTCACAAAAAAATTAAATATTCGTAATAGCATTTCCAAATTTGGAATATAATTGATTCTACATTCAAAAATAACTGTTTCTGCAAAATTGTTAATCGAAGAATATTAATGTATTGCGGGGGTCGAAACACCATTGAGTACTGTAGACATTTTGAAAATCAATATAATTTAATAAAAATAAATATATTTAAAGATAGAATATTGATTGATCCCTTCCGAGTGAACACCGGTTGTTCGGGCAACACCAGTACCGATGAGAATTACCACACATTGGACAACGACGGAGGTACGATGTAAGTCGCAAAAAAGAACGAGACATGTAGTGGGGAGAGAGAGAGAGAGCGAAAGCGAGCGAGAGAGAGAGAGCGAGAGAGAGAGAGAGAGAAAGAGAGAGAAAGAGTGAGAGAGAGTGCGAGAGAGAAGAGGAGAGAGAGAGAGAGAGGAGAGAGAGAGAGAGCATGAGAGAGAGCGAGAGAAAGCGAGAGAGAGCGAGAGAGAGCGAGAGAGAGAGTGTGAGAGAGAGAAGAGGAGGGGAGAGAGATAAGAGAGAAGAAGAGAAGAAGAGGACAAGGAGCAGTGAGAATGATACACGGAAGCGTGCGAAATTCTCTGTCTATTTTTTGCACTCATTGCCTCTCTCTTGCTGACTCGTACGAGAAGCTTATAGTCGGTAAGCTAGTAAGCTAGCGGTATAGGATCGGTTATGAAGTAGATATTATACCATTACTGGTAGAAATAAAAATAATCATAATACAAAATATTCAAAGTATAATATTGCTAATTTTCATAATTTATATTTTCACCTGACAAGGAGTCTAACTGATGAAGAATGGTCGACCTAAAGCCTGATAAGCGATAAGGGTATTAATTATGTCATGTTATGTCTCTACACAGAGATTAAGTTTGTTGGCGAGCGATTTGCCCGTATTCTGGCAAATGTTAGCCTGTAGGTAAATCGCTGGGTTTTGGGTTACCATTTGCCCGAATATGGGCAAATCGAGTACACAAGTATTGTAATTTGGCAAATATATTGCCCATATTTGGGTAAGTTTGCTCTCTGTGTACTCCGCCATCCTAGTTCCATTGAATCATCACCCATACCTGTCAGTGAAAATATCTCGCTCATTATCTCTTATATTTCTGTCTATGGTCTCTATCACTGTATCTGTCCCTGTCTCCGATTCGTCCCACTCGTTTCTCTCTCTCTTATGGAAACAATGACGAACGATGATCATCTCCGCGCTCTCCGATTGTGTTTCCATTTCAGGTGAGGGGAGGGCGAAAGGAAGAGGGAGGAGAGGTAGAGGGAGAGGTAGCGCGAGAGGTATAGGTAGAGGGAGAAGTAGAGAGGAAGGTAGAGGGAGAGGTAGAGGTAGAGGTAGAGGGAGAGGTAGAGAGAAATGTAGAGGAAGATCGTCATAGACAATTAGAAACAGACCAAGGGTCATTCGATCTCGTACGGGAATATCCTCTCCATGTACATTTCTTTCCACTTTTTGCACTTGTTTCAACGATCTCAGTTATGGCATCGTTTTATAATTATATATATATATATATATATATATATATATATATATATATATATATATATATATATATATATATATATATATATATATATATATAATATACGCATTCATTTTATCGTTAACAGCAATGTTTCCTATTTTGAAATTTTTTTTTCGAATATTTTGAAATAGTTCATTAAAATGATTTTGCTGCAGTAATTCTGTTTATTTTATTCACTGTAACTGATCTCAGACAGGTGGTAAAAAGCAAGGGAAAACGCGAAATTTTTGAGATTTGGAAAGTTTGAAAAATAAGTTAACTAGTCCGCATTTTTATCACTACCACAAGGAATTGGTGAAGGGTCGTGCTAATTTCATGCGTATCAATTATCTTTGATATGTACTGCGTTTGCAAAGACGAAGGCCTCCTTTTTAATGTAGCAAATTTCACTCTATTATATTAAAATATCTTTGGCACAGATATTTTAGTAGCGATCTCTTCTCTTTCATTCGTGCTGAGCGGTCGGAATGTCTTTCGCTCCGTAATTAGTGGATAGAGTTGAAGTCCGGCGACAGTCTACGCAACAAGACGGCAGTATCTCCAATTGTTGCAAGTCTCTACTAGTTCATCTTACCCGTGGTACTCGGTTTCGGTGTGTCCGATTTGGTGCTGTTCAATCGCGGATTGTGAGTTATCTTCTCAAGTGTTTCCCAACCGAACGACATACACAGGACCGATTTCTTTGGATAAGAAGACCAGTCTTTCCTGACCTCGTGTAACGTGATAAGAAGTACTGAATACCATCCCGTACCTTTCTTATACAGGAATAAAATTATTTGATTTGATTTGATTTGATTTGATATTTAATTGTTGGTCTATTAGTTTACGTTGAATCCGTTGACTCTATAGAACCTTTTCGTCACTCGTACACCACCCAGATCAGATACCACTGCTCCATTACATGTTATAATAGGTTTCACCTCTGCGATCCCTTAAAGAGAGCGTCTCCCCTCACAATGGTCTCTACATTGTGCACACTATTTCTCTGTTCTCTAACAGCGAGAAAGCATTGCGTGTCGAAGAGACTATTGAGAGAGGTTACGCTCCCTTTAACGGGACAGAAACCTTTGTCAACGGTCTCTTCAATGCTCTACGCTCTCTAGATGTTAGAGAGCAGAGAAAAAGTGAGCGCAATGAAGAGACCATTGAGAGAGGTAACGTTCCCTTTAAGAGATTGGATTTCGCTGTGCTACTCCAGACACTCTTCGATCCACTAACTCTTTGTTATGGCTCGTTAAAAAATAGTGGAAAACCGAAATCGGCGACTTTCCACCCGTTAAAAAAGTACCCGGAAAGTCGAAAATGGAAACACGAAATTTGAATTCGCGCGCGCACCAAGAGGCGCGGGAAGAATTTCGGTTTTCCACTATTTTTTAACGAGCCATTAGTGAACGCTATCACGGATCAAAATCCATATATATATATATATATATATATATATATATATATATATATATATATATATATATATATATATATATATATATATATATCCAATGTGTACTTCTACATTTTCTGAATTTCTGCACAGTGGATCTTACTTTTTAGAGAAATCTCTAGCTTTGATTTTATCTAGACCATCTTTTTCACATTCGCATGTCATCTCTCTGTTAACAAGATTGCGTTACGCCATGAAGAGAGCGGCCTACGCTCGGCACACCCGAGCTACTGCGACCCCCCGCTCTGGCCACAGTCTCTCGCAGACCTAGACAACGAGATAGTGCGAACGAGTTGAAAGTTATGCTGGGATGTTCCTTACGTGGTATACAACTTAATCTTCCATTGCGAGACGCTTCCTTTTATTCATGACTCTTGATTAAGGTTGGCTATTCGGGAGCGATTGCGGGCCCGCAACGATTTCTTTATTCCTACCAGGCCTATTTTTGTGATCGGTCGTTTTTCTCTGTTCTCTTAACTTGGGGAAGCAAGCGAGAGAAAGAAGGAAAGTGAAGAGAATAGAGAATAACGACCGATCACAAAAAAGAGAAGGGTAGGAATAAAGTAGTCGTTGCGATGTCATGCCATTGTAATGCCATTGCGGGCCCGCAATCGCTCCCGAATAGCCAACTCTACTCTTGATCATCTCTTCCGACCTTCACTTGGTTATTCAAATCGTATGTACGATAGTTACTGCTGCCCGCCCACTTTCTCATTGATAGTCATGCAATCGTTGCTGAATGAATGTTTGATGAGAAGATTCGGACTTAGGGTAGGGGGGAGGCGAGAGATAGATTGATGGAGAGAGGGAGATAGAGATAGAGAGGGATGGAGAGGGAGAGGGAGAGAGGGAGAGGGAGAGAGGGAGAGGGAGAGAGGGAGAGGGAGAGGGAGAGAAGGTTGAAGATAGTCTGCTTTTGTGCGCCCTCGAGATACATCTAAGAGATGTAGAGATGTCCATTTTGTGTACAATCTCCCCTCCCTCCCTCTCTCTCCCTCCCTATCTCTCTCTCCCTCCCTCCCTATCTCTCTCTCTCCCTCTCCCTCTCTCTCTCCCTCTCCCTCTCCCTTGTACAGATGCGCATTCCTTTATCCCTCTACATAGTGTATGTAGTCCCCCTTTCATCAGTCCATTCAGATATGCTGAATCCCTCCTTGTTCTATTCTATTCTTGCTCTCCTTGCAACCTCGATCGAATTTCTGTTTCATTGATGATCAGCTATCCCATCTTAATTTATTTCAATTTTTTTAACATTCAAATTATAAAATACATAACCTGCTTGCATATCTGATAGCTATGGATAAACCCCTGTCACCTTCCCCGATTTATTTCTATCATTATTATTATTATTTCTCCTTTCGCACCCGTATTTGCTTTCACACCTGTAAAGGGTGTATCAAATAAATAAATAAATAAATATCATAATAAGTTCGTATGACAGCAGCCCGGTCGTATTTGGGTCTTGTTTCTCGCTGCAAGCCACAATTAATCTCGATCAGGCTGTGCTTTACCATTATGATAATTCATGTAATTGACTAGCGACTTTGCTATTTAAAAAAAATTTCCCAAACATCATTTAGTCTACGGTTGTCCTCTTTAACTGACCCGATATTACGTATAATAGATATATGTGGAAAAGTAAAGTTTTTCAAAGTAGATTGTCATCTGGATAGTGGTAGACCCTCAGACATTCTTTACCTATCATCACCTCTCTCTACCTCTCTAATCTCTACTCAACTATCTCCACGTCTCTCTCTCTCAAATTATCACTCTACCTCACTAACTCCAGTCGTTTTCTTCTCTCTTTATTGTCTTAACGTTTTAAATTGTCTGGTCACATTTTTTGTGTCTTATCATCGTTTCCTCGGGCAATTATCAAGTCTATGAATTATTTCATTGCCGCGCGAAGGTGTTCAGAACTCTAGTGATAGTCAATTTATCGAATTAGAGTTACTGCAATACCGCTTTCGTTCCTTTATCTGTAAAACAGTTTCACAAAACTACCCTGCTATTGCTTGTGGTACAGAAATTTAACCGAAAATTTACATTAGTGCTTGTTTCGCTTTATTCTTTGATTTTTTTTAAATTGAAAAATATACTCTATCCCGGAAAAAAGATATCTAACTGTCCCCTCTAACTCACACAATCTCGTTCACCCGATCCACACAACCCGTATCAGTTTGCACTAGAGTGGGCTTTCCGTGTAGACGAGCGATAAATACCGTCTTTCAGAAAGGTAGGCTGTTAGAAAGATATGGTGTTAGAAAGATAGGCTGTTAGAAAGGTAGGATGTTAGAAAGATAGGTTGAGATAGTCTGTTAGAAAGATAGGCTGTTAGAAATATAGGCTGTTAGAAATATAGGATTTTATATGTTAGAGAGCTGTTAGAAAGATTAGAATGATTAGCTTATAGTGACAGTGAGATGTGATATAGCCAAGTCAGCTAATGGGCAGGGGTAAACCGCTTTGCTTCGGGTAGAAATGGGCCGTGAATCAAAGAAAACCGGAGGAGCCTGATCACTGATCAACTTCTTGTCATACCTCGACATGAAAATCATCGGAAAGGCCGTTGGCATAGATTAAGCGCATTTTAGAGTAAGCAAGCATACTTATCAGATTAGTTAAGTTGCTTCCTGGAGTATCTCTTTCTTGTGTCAACTACCTCTTCTGTGATTTCTGTATCTCTCTCCCTCTCCCTCTTACATACTCCCTCTCCCCCTTCTTCCCCCTCTCCCTCTCCCTATTTCCCTCTCCCTAACCCTCTCTCTTTATCTGTTGTACCCACAATCACTGTTGGAGAGGGAGAGGAAACGATACTCGAGGGGGTAAGAAGGAACACGGAGTGAGAGATAGGTAGAGATGGGAGAGAGTGCGTGATATAGAGGAGAGAGAGGGAGAGCGATAGAGCTAGAGAGAGAGAGAGAAAGAGGGAAAGAGGTTGAGAGAAAGACAGAGATAGAGAGAGAGAAAGAGGTTGAGAGAAAGACAGAGAAAGAGGTTGAGAGAAAGACAGAGATAGAGAGAGAGAAAGAGGTTGAGAGAGACAAAGATAGAGGTAAAGAAAGAAAGAAAGAGAGAGAGTTGGTTCAAGAGATTGAGATACTGCTAGTAGGAGAGGGATGAGAGAGAATTAAACATGACAGAGATCTGTAGTGATAGGTAGACAAAGACGCTCTAATCAGTATGAAAAAGATACCCGAAAGGGGCTATAATTGAACGGTTCGATTCATTGTCTTTCAATCTGTTTATAGAATGCGACGCAATACTATGTATATTTCTAAGTGCTGAAAGTTCGGCACTTCTCTGTTTTTTGCCCAGGCAATTTTGCACGCTCATCTATCCCCTTACCACTCTTCATTCATTATGCTGTCATGTGATGTTCTGAATTATGTAAATCACAACCAAAATGAGTGCATGTTGAATTACAAAATATCTTGGGGCAAAAAACAGAAAAGTTCCGAAATTTCGTTCTTCTCGTACTCACTATACATTGGACTTTGCGATTTCCCATTCCATTCATGGTTTTATTGATCAAACAGCGATTGTTATGGTACCATAGTGGCTTTGTCCGAGGTTCCTGTGCGATTTCGTCGTAGACGACAACACTGTCTACTATTCAGTCATTCGCTACAAGTTTTTTCCCGCTCTTAACCATCCACATTGATAGTCTTGAATATATATAATTTAATTTATCAATTTTAACTGTATTTAGTTTGATATGATAGAGAGATGCAGTTTCGAGGTCAATAATAGCAAATTATCAATTCATAATTCCGTTTGTTTTGTCGTCTCTTCCTATCATTTCATTATTGTTATTTTGCTCCGTGCGAGTTCATATTTTTCGTTTTCCTATTTAATTTTCATATTTATTCGCATATAATATCCACAATCCTTTTATTTTTTTTACCTATGATAGATTGGGTACTTTAAAAAACCGCAGCCAATAGTTATCCTATTGCAGGCCAACCAAGCTCCTCTCGTTGCTCTCTTACCGTAGTGAGGAGTGGTGCCGCACACCACGACGGAGACGACGTTTGGGAAACGTCGCCGACGACATGTACCCGTCCATGGATCGGCGTCGATCACTGTGTAGAGTGGACGAGATGACGCTGAATCGATACGCACCCTCGTACAATAACTACATGTACCACTCTAGTACGCTGGCCAACCCGCCGAGGTGAATATTATTATATTATAAATTAGTTATATTATAAAGTAGTTATTTTTAACCCACTTGCTTTAACCCAGCATCTCAAGGTACGCTTGGGCTTCTTTTGCAAGCACGATAAATGCAAAAGATTTTTTACCTCTAAAAGTTAGATAATAATGTACCCTTTTGTATTTCGTTTACTACGGACGCTAAATTATTTTGCAATTTAAAAATTCTGAAAAAAAAAACTATTTCATTCAACAATTAATCATAAATTAAATTGAGAATTCTCTTCATGGTCCAGCACACTAATGCAAAGTTACATTTGCCTTACGTGCCTACGTCGTAACCTGCCGCGTCTCCGTCGTTACGGCGGAGGTTAGGTTACGGCGTAGGCACGCATGGCAAATGTAACGTTGTATAATGTATGAACCTGATAAAGATCGATTGGAATGGTATTTGGCTGAAAAACAACAAGGGAATATAATAGTTATGACGAATTAATAGGAGCGTTCCAGTCTTGATGAAATCGTATCTCCAAAGTTTTCACTGAAGTTTCTATCCCTGAGGTCATGTTGCTGTGTTTACTTTCAACAAAAGAAGAAGAAGAAGTTTACATCCCGGGATTAGGCGATTAGGCTCTATGCTCTTCTTATTCATGGTTATTCTTGGCTTGCTTGTTTGTTGTGTGCATCTCCTTCATAGACTTTGTTCCATTTGGAGCCCCCCCCCCCATAGAAATACAAACTGAGGGGAAAACAAGAGAGGCTACTATTTTATCTGTACTGTTGATAAAGTTACAGTATTTGTGAATTTTAACAGCACCCCAGGCTTTTTTTAGTTTTACTTGATCTTATTAAATTTTCCAAACTGAACAATGATTAACATAAGAAATGTTAGAAGAAGAAAGTTGCCGTAAATCAAAATGGCAAATTTGCCCTCTCACTTTGCACGCTCTTTCATGTTTCCCATCTTTTCTCTGCCAGACGAGAGAGCGTGCAAAAGTGAGAGTACCCTCTAATTTACCATTTAGAATTCAGGCATCATTCTTATTCTATCCTTTCTTATATGGAAATAGTTTCAACTTTGATCGATGTACTATTGAAATTATTCGATATTTCCACAAATCAAAATCCCTTAGATATTACACAATGTTTGCGAAGAAGTTGGGTAGCGTGCCCTCTCATGTTCCCCTTCTGACTAGACTTCTATGAGTGGTCGTCTCAAGCCACTCAAATAGGTACATACAGTTAAAAATGATAGAGCATACAAAAGTAAGAGGGCAAATTTAACATTTTGATTTTCTTATATAATTCTTTTATGATCATTGTTCTGCTTGGAGAATTTAATATTATCAAGTAAAACTACATATTCATGCTTCGGGTGCTAAAGCGACATCCCAAGTTAATTTGAAACTCTCCGCTCTGACCTCACTCTCTCGCTTTCTTTTTCAACGTGAGAGTATGGCCAATGAGGAGAGTAGAATTAGCTTGGGGTGTGCCTTTAATATTCGTATCTTTATCAACAATACAGACAAAATACACTGTCTCTGGAATGAGAAGAGGTCGATGTCATGCATAGTCATTGCTTCAGCGCGGCTACTATGGTATATCCATACTATCAACTTAAATTAAGTCACTGATTAGAAGTATACTGCAAGTTTACTACAAGTGAAAGAACATTTGACGAAATGCATTACAGTGTTATGTACCACTTGTAGTAAACTTACGTCTAACTGGAAGTAGACTCGCAAGTATACTTCAAGTGGGAATGATAAGTGAACTACTAGTTTTGAAATTTCAGAGTATATATTTATGAAACAGTAGCATCGGTCAGGTTAATTAACCCATGATAAGCAACACTATGAAGAAAACTCAGTATACCCTCTTCACATATTGAAACACTATTGAATATAACACTATTACACTATTGAAAAATTGAAATTATATAATATAATTACATATAATTATATAATTACAATATTGAAATTGGTATATAACACTATTGAAATGATACAGCTTCAAAAGTGCCTACTTATGGGCTTTGGTAATACAGACGTAGATACAGTATGTAAATGAATAGTTGTCGTATTCTCGGTTTGCGAAGGATTCTTGAGATTGGGAAAGAAGAAGATAGACGAAGTGTTGATGAAGAGACGTTGAATGGTTTGAAGTGTGAGCAAGGTACAAGGAAGAGGGTTAGAGACAAGACAAAGAGAAAAGGTATGCCCAGAAGGTGATGGAGAAGTAGAGAGTGGAGAAAAGGAGAGGTAGAGGGAGAGAAGAGGAGAGGTAGAGGGAGAAAAAAGGAGAGGTAGAGGGAGAGAAGAGGAGAGGTAGAGGGAGAGAAGAGGAGAGGTACAGGGAGAGAAAAGGAGAGGTAGAGCGTGAGTTAAGCATGAGGGCGGCTTGAGTCAAGAACAAACGAATTGGGGCTACGGAAGTCGGCTCATTTACACAGGTTGAGTGAGTGTTTGAGAGAAGGTCCGTGTTCCCATTGATTTGTCATCGCTTAAATTAACACTCTGCGTTAATTTTTTAATCCCCCGATTTGTTCTGATCAATGTCATAGATAGTTTCTCGTAAATTTGTCTTTGATCAATTCTTGATTTTTTAAACAATTTTTAAATTTAAAATAAGTAAAAATATTTATTAATTTAAATATTTAAGGCAACAGCCCGAATGCCTTCCTCGATTCAGTCTGGACGCGCAGCGAATGTATAGAAGCACATCACTCAACAGGTATGGCAGTTCCTATTTTCATAATTTAATACTAATTCTTTATGTGGTAGAAATCGGATAACAATGAAGTGAAATACTATAGTGCACATAAAATACTATGTCGCGACTGTGGCAACATATTACATATAATATATGGTGGTCGAATATAAATTTAACAGATTCAACGAAAATTTAACAGTTCTACAAAAATTTTTTTTAATGCATTTCTCATCTTTTTAAAAGCCTGTATGCTCATCATGTTTTGTGCGTTTTTCCTAGCTTTCTGTACCCAGTAAAATGATCTCTAAAAGAGCAAAAAAAAGAAGATTTGCGTCATGTTTTGGGCAAATGCATGTCATTTCGTACTTTTTCAATGGGACTGGATTAGGATTTTGAGTAATTGAACGAGGGTCAAAATAGATCGAGCTTGATTTAGAATCAGTTTATTTTGCTATATTCCTCATCTGCCGTGGATTAAGAATTAGATTAGACTTCTATGAAGTAAGCAATGTATTCTCAATGGTTGATATTTCTCTACCCAAGCTTCTGGAGGCAGCAAAAAGTACTAACCGATGCATGGCCATGCCGGTATGCCGAATATGCCGTTTATGCCGATTTTTCCATGCCGAAAAAATATTCTTCATATGCCGTTACGCCGTATGCTAAAAAAATACTCATATCGCACAGCCCTGATTCCAAAGTTAAACGTAGCGCTAGGTCTCGAAAAGTTAATTTTTTTAAAATTATTTAAAGAAACACATAATTTTTCATTCTTATTAAAAACAACATTAAACATTAAACATTAGAAACATTGGAAACACACTCTTATAAGCATTTTGTCAAAAGCAAAAAGTTTTTTTACAAGAATGTTGAAACATACATAAAAATGCAAAAGACACACCCCGAGATAATTGGGAAACTTCGTAATTTCTATAAAGTTATTGTGTGATATATACACAAATCGATAATGCTTTCAGTCTAACCAACGCCTCTTCACTTCCCTCAAAGGAATCGCCGGTATCTTCACGATTGGACACCCTGAACTCCTCCTCAACGGCTCCCATGGGCGACGAAATCTACTCGGGAGCTTCATCCGGGCGAAACATGTGAGTGCTCCGAGAGCTTACTTTTACAGAGCTCCGAAGCTCTTTTGGAACTCTTCTGAATATTTATATCGAATTCACTTTCTCATTCTGTATTTGTTCATGATACAAAGGAGCTCTTGCAAGACTTGAAAGTACATTCAACGGTCAGCACAGCGTGATCTTTATTAAAAAGCAGGAAATGGTGTGTTGAATGAAGAGACCGAAGAATATTGAGAAACTTAGCCTTTGCACACCTCTATAGAGTTCAACTAAATTTTAAAAATCACAGCTCTAGTTCACCAGATTTCTGTACTTCTATTCGTAATCTGAATTTTGTCATTATCAGTTATAAGTTTTAATTATCCTTCAATCCGTACGTTGATTGGAGTAAGGCTCTCTTTAAAGGTATACCCTAGCTAATTTTGCTCTCCGCTCTGGCAGCACTCTCTCGTAGACAAAGAAAACGAGAGAGTGTTGCCACAGCGGAGGGTTTTAAATTAGTTTGTGGTGCCACTTTAAGGGAACACCCCAACCTACCCCTCACCTAACTGGACAATTTCTCGCACATTATTTGCTTACGCGATAGTCCGGAGTGAGCAGTTTCCAATTAGTTTGGGGTGTTGCTCCAAACTTGCACCTATTCGAATCTGAACCTCTGTTCAGTCCACATTTCTCACTTTCTTTTACATGCGATTGATTTTACTCATACCGGATCAAATTAGCGCTAGACGTTCCTTAAAGGTGCTAAGGTCCAAGCTAATTTTACTCCCGCTCTTGCAACGCGCTCTCGTAGTCAAAGGAAACGAGAGAGCATGGCCAGAGCGGAGAGTTTCAAATTAGCTCGGGGTGTGCCTTTAAAGGGCGACAAAACAAAAGTACCGTTTTTCCATTTTGGCATAATTAGCGCAATCATTTGCTGTACGGATGATGCGAGACTACGTACTGTGCACAATATTTCAAGTGTTTGGCATATTTCGGAAGAAAATAATGACGCTAAATGTATTTCCGCCACCGTTGTAAACGTATTTTTTTTAAAATAGCCGATCATCACTATCGTGTTCATTGTCGAAAAGCGTTGCCAGGCACATCAGAAGCTAGCTCTCCGCATTGCTAATACTCTCTCGCAGACAACAAAGTGAGAGGGCATAACCTGAGCGGAGAGTTTAAAGTCTGTCACTTTAGAGATTTCGAAGTTTTTACCGAAGAGAGTGAGACCCGGGGGGCAGTATCCATGAACGTTGGTAAACCGTTTGCCGGAAAACGTGACGTCACAAGCGTAGGGGGAGGAATTCGGAAAACCAAACGCCTCCGCGTACGGTTGAGAGTCACGTTTGTCGGCAAACGGTTCATGGATACCTATAGAGTAGAGACCTCCTTGCCACACTATTTCCCCCCTCCTCAATGTTTCCGTCATCAGAGACATCCTTGTATCCCCCCTTCCCTAAAAAGAACTCTTAATTGGAGTTCCCACGACGGAGATTTGTCCCGGGATTCGTGAAGTTTCTGGTTGAAACGTAGCTTTTCCTTCTTCTCCCTCTCGTTTTGCGCCTCCTCCATCTCATCTACTGCTGCCCTTGCCAGATCAGATCTGATTACTCTTCTCTCTCTACCTCTCTCTCTCTACCTCTCTCTCTCAACCTCTCTCTACCTCTCTCTCTCTCTCTCTCTCTCTCTCTCTCTCTCTCTCCCTCTCTCCCTCTCTCTCTCTCCCTCTCTCTCGCTCTCTATCTCTCTTCTCTCTCTTCTCTCTCTTCTCTCTCTCTCTCTCTCTCTCTCTCTCCCTCTATCCCTCTCTCTTCCTCTCAACCATCTCTACCTCTCCTCCTCTCACTCTTCCATCCTGGATTCCTACCGAGGTGTCGCTAGTCCATGTTCAGTGGCAAATCGCTGCGAGATCCATGACAGTCCCAGGTATACGGTAGTTTGTTCGATGTATTGATTGAGTGATTTAGCAATTTTTTTTCTTGTTCCGCCAATATCGCTGCTTTATAATAATATATAAACCGAGCATATGCATTAATCAAAAAATTTTATATTTAAAGTGCATGCATACTTATTCTTGTACATCTATTAATAATATTAATTTAATTGCTCGATGTGGTAGAGTACATGGAAACATTTTCCCATGATCTACCATAAATAATTTGCTTCGAGTGAAAATAAAACAATTACTGATCATAGATTTAATTTAATTTAATTTATCGCCCGATGCGCAACGAGATATGAGAAAAATTTAAAGAGATAAAGAACATGATATAATATATTATTGACTCTCCAGACTAGATAAAAGTAGATCATGAAGTATAATTCCGTAGTATGTATATTGCTTTGATCTATCACATCCCGAGCTACTTTGACTCTCCGCGTTGGCAATACTCTCTCGTAGACAAAGCAAGCGTGAGAGCGTGGCCAGAGTGGACAGTTTCAGACGCGCCTCTGAAATTTGGCTTTTCTCGTGTTCCCATCACTTTTCAACGTTGCATGTATGACATGACGATGATATGTAATAACCGAAAAAAAGTGATGGGTAAAATTGACAGAGGAAGTTATCCAAACGCTTGGAGGAGAAAGGGAGATGGAGAGGGAGAGGGAGAGATAGAGGGAGAGGGAGTGATAGAGGGAGAGGGAGAGATAGAGGGAGAGGGAGAGAGAAAGGGAGAGGGCGAGGGAGAGATAGAGGGTGGGCGAGAGAAAGAGAGTGATACAAAAAGATGAGAGAAGGCGTGTTGAAATCTGATACAGTATTGCCTGAAAGATTACTTGGAACAAGGCGTTGACTCTGATTTTTCTCCCTCTCCCTCTCCCTCTCCCTCTCCTGACTTATCTATCTATAATACTCTAGTTGACTTCCGCCTCCTCCCTTATCTCATTACATGTTCTTCATACTATATGTCTCTTACACTTACTATTTTAGCCGTGCATAAATCGGGACTAAATAGATGACGAACTAGCCACGTCCCTATTAAAGAAGGGGACCCACGAGTTTTTTCGTGACTAAACTGGCCAGACAGAACTATTGATCACACCCGTTGTATACAAAAACTATTTTCTCTAAAATATTAGATGCTCCAGAATACCGTAATTCGGACTTACTATTAAAGTTCATTGATATGCCCAGGGAAGGGCGCGAGTTTTTGAAATTGTATAGAAAATTGCAAACGGGAATCGAACCCGTGTGGCGCGGTTACAAGCGCTAACTACTAACCACTGAGCCACACGCTCTACGCAGTCAAATCTAATAGAGAACAGAATGTCACTTCCTATGTCCCACGTTCTTCATGTCAATAGCGCAGCCCAAATCTCGTGGGTCCCCTTCTTTAACTCTATACCTCAATATAGTCCCGAACACAAACGCAATGGTGACGTAGGAATTACGGAAATATGGAAGGGTTCTTGCAATTGTGAGATAATTTTTTTAAAATATCCCCGATTGGTGAAAGATCCCAACCACGCGAGACCCTGTCCAAGCTCCGCCCCCTTCTCATGGCCCAACTGACCTCTCTCATATCGTTTTGCCTAACTTTTCCGATAATCACACTTGGCACATCATTTTTCGTTTCTGGTTTACATATAAAAGATAATGCATACTCATTTCCTATATCAGCCACTGAACTCGACCCACTGATGAAAGCGCGCACTCCACACATAGAAATGAGGTGTTATCCACAGCACATAAGACCTGTGAAGTTTTAACACTTTTTTGTCACTTTTAACACACAAAAAGTGTTAAATATAACACTTCACAGGTCTTATGTACTGTGGATAACACTTATTTTTCTGTGTGTCTTTCGATCCCGACTTCAATATCCAAATATCGCTAAGCGGCCCCTTACGGCTCCAAGCTGCCTCATGCGATCCTAAATGACCTAAGCAACCCTAACGTATAGAGCATGTAAAATCACTTGGTTTCTTTGTCCGCAAGACATTAGAACGATCTACATACAGTTTGTCATTTTCTTATGCAAGTACATTTTATACGGACCGTAACCCTGACTTTTTTCAGATCTCCCCGACGAGCTACAACGCTCGTGGTCTGCATCGCGCTGGCGCTACTAGCGTTTGTATTGGCCGTCGGAGGCTTGATAGTCCTCATCGCTGGTAACAGTGGAGTGAACAACGATCCCATTGGAGCAGGTACTTTTACTCTCCGTCCTGACAATACTCTCTCGCAGACAAAGAAAGTGAGAGAGTGTGGTCAGAGCGGAGAGTTTCAAAATAAGCCTGTTGTGTGACTTTAATAGAATTTGGTGATAACGCTCAATTTTATGTGTCTTGACAGAATTATGGGTTTCTGTCCCAGACATAGTTTATATTTATTATTGTTTTTCCTTAAAAAATTTCTAATATTGTGAGCCACTCCCGTTCTTTTTCTTTATAATTGCACCTCATATTTTTGTTCAAATTGTATTGGTAAATTTTCAATACTTTAAACGCACACCCCGAGCTAATGTTTCTCTTCGCTCTGGCAACGCTCTCTCGTAGATAGAGAAAGCGAGAGAGCATTGCGAGAGCGGAGAGTTTCAAATTAGCTCGGATGAGCATTTAAAAAATTTGTTGTCAAACGAAAAAAGTGCACTTGGTTCTTGGTATTTTCGTCTCTTGCCTATATCAGATGTCTTACTGTCATTCCTCTCTTATTTCCGATCATGACTCTCCAATCCAGAAATAGACTCGACCTCTCTTTCTCCTCCTCCCTCTCCCTCTAATCTGCCTCTCTCCCAGCCCTTCTCTCTCTCTATCTCTCTCTATCTCTTTCTCCCTCACACTCTCCCTCTCCCTCACTCTCTCCCTCTCCCCTCTCCTCTCTCCAATGACGTACAACTTCGTTCCGTTCTTCGAATGAGCAAGGAGGAGAAAGAAGAAGACTGAATAAAAGAAGGGTCGCACCGGAAGTCAACTGCTAGTGATCAGAGGGAGAGGGAGAGGGAGAGGGAGAGGGAGAGGGAGAGGGAGAGGGAGAGGGAGAGGGAGAGGGAGAGGGAGAGGGAGAGGGAGGGAGAGGTCTAGTAAGTGATACTATGACTAAATCAGTGAAAGAGGAAGTTAGTGAGAGAGGGGAGATAGACAAGAATAGGGCTTGATGACGTCATAGTCGACGAAGAATGGTCTGATGTATGTATAGACTACGATGCATACTTTAGATTGGATGAGATAGGACAATGGAGTAGTTTAGAAGTGTACTGTAGTTTAGTAGTATACTGTAATGGAAGAAATTGAAGGTTTATATACGCAGGGAAAATTCCCTACTAACTCTCTACGGAATTATGCCCCCATAGGGGATGTATTCCATTATCTGTAAGGGAAGAACGAGTTAACGCTGAGTTAATGGTTTGCCGAATCCGTTTAGAGACGGAAATTCATTCTAAAAGTGTCATTCAATGTTAACTACAGTATATAAAAGCATGCAAATCTACTCTAGTAATACTATATAACATGCAGTACAAAATAGATAAGGCCCCGCAGTTCGGACCAGGGGGTTCTGGACAGCGGAACCCTACTGGTCGACATCAAAGGTTTCTATTGACAGAAATTATTGAGAATGCTCTCAAAGGGATTCAGCGTCCATATATGTTTCACAATCAGTTCAAGTACCTAACTCCTATTCTTTTTTAAAGGGAGCGTAAACTCACTCAATGGTCTCTTCGACGCGCAGTGCTCTCTCGTTGTTAGAGAAAAGAGAAATAGTGTGCGCAATGAAGAGACCATTGAGTGAGGTAACGCTCCCTTTAATGGGTTCCACTACGATTTTCAAAACAATAAAAATACTGTAAGAAGAAAAACGGCCTAACTCTTATTCTATTTTTGATGTTTTTTTTCACCGAATTCTGATCTCAAAACAATAAAGATGTTATACGAAGACAAATGATGTGCTCATCCGATTGAGATTTTCATTTGATACTCTTCTCTCTTGCAACACTCTCTGTCACAACGAAAGAGTCGCCGAAGAGAGGAGTCAAATTAGCCGAAGATCTTCATATAAAGGCACACGTCGCTCTCGCAATTTTACACACCGCTCTGGAAACGCTCTCTCTCAGCCTATTCGGGTTTTTTGGACTCTTTCTTGTCTTTCTGAATTTTCCATTGTCCCTCACGCCAATTTCAATGCGATATATACGATCCACGTGCTAATCGTCGCGGGCATCCATCATGCAAACTCAACTGTTTCCATCTTTAAGATGAATTTTTGAAGAAAAAATTTGAAAAAAAGAAAAAAAAAGTTTATATAAATAATATTCTCGGGATATAATAATATTCTCGGGATATAAATATAACTATATCTTTCAGCTCCCGAATGCATTCAACCGTCGTCTGATGAACTGCAACGATTAAAGTCTGCATCTCCACCGCCGATCCAACCCGGCTTATGTCTTACCCCGAGCTGCGTTCGACTTGGTCAGTATTCCCGAGCTAATTTCCGCTCTGACAATACTCTCTCGCCTTCTTGACTACGAGAGAACGTTGCCAGATAGCAAAGCATTGTATACGATATGGTTGTTCTGAAGTGCACTCAAAGTGATGAGATTTCCTTGGAATATTGATCTTTCAACTTTGACCAGTCGAAGCCGTTCAATTATTTCAGCCGCCAGCTATCTCAACAACATGAATGGCGACGTGCGGCCGTGTGATGACTTTTACGAGTTTGCGTGTGGCGGCTACAGTAGCCAGAAGGTGAGTGCGACGTTCCTAATAATTTCTAATTCCCGGTTCTAGGTCATTCCGGAACACGAGAAGAAAGTGACCGTTCTGAGTGAGATGACATCCGGCCTGAATCGGCATCTGAAAAGTAAGTCATTACACTGGTAGAAAAACCCTGTGATCAAAAGAGGAATTTGAAACCCTTGCATAAAGGGTTTGAACGCCTAAGACTTTGTATTCCTTGTATTCAAGGGTTTCCTTGCAGCGCAGCATGCCAACTCAGGTTTTTTTTATCTCAGCGTAGGCTGATCACGGTTTTATTAAATTTCATCATATGTATATTTAAAAAAAATATGTTAAAAAAAATATGTTAAAGACATGTACTTATCATAATGTCGCATCATGGCAAGAATACGATTTTGATATGGAACATTAACAAGGTTGCGTTAAACATACTCTATGAACAAATGTCACATAATGTAATCGTAAGAAATAATGAATTACTGTACCTCAGGAATTCTCGAGGGTGCTCGTGACAAGAACGAGAGTGTTCCCCTGAGTATAGCAAGGACTTACTATGAGTCGTGTATGGACAACGCTTCATTAGAGGAACAGGTATGTAAGAATCAAAGGAAGTGATATTCCGGTATTTCTACTAAAAGTGCGTCACTGACTTCAAGTGAAAGAATATGCAAGTATTTTTCACTCTGTAAGTTTTGAAATACCCAGAGCATTAGTAATATCCTACCGTAGTAAATACCATTTGAAACAGCAAATACCATTCCTCTTTGAAGCTCTTTTTTCTGGTTTAAAGGCACGCCATAAGCTAATTTGAAACTGTCCGCGCTGGCCACACTCTCTCGCTTTCCTTGTCTGCGAGAGAGCATTGCCAATGCGGAGAGTAGAATTAGTTAGGGGTGTGCCTTTAAATTACCTTATGATGGTCCGGTTCTACCGTAATCCGAACATTCCTCGTAGGACCTTCTTCCTCTGAACACATTGATATCTCGATTGGGAGGATGGTCGCTACTGACCAATTCGAAGTTCGACTCGGCTCACTTCCAATGGGAACTGCTAGCAGGTGGGCATCCCTTAACCACTTTAACTAACAAGGGAAGCACAACTGAAAACGTGTTAGATCCCGAAAGCGACTCACATGGTTGGTCAGGGCTGAGGGGGAGATGTCCATACATGATTTCAGAAGTTGCTCATCGGACCTACTAATCGATGTTTTCGATCGATGTTTTTTTCGACACATTTTTCGCTAAAATCCCGCTATATATTACACTATAGAGCGCTTGGATACCCTATGGGTGGCAAGGTATAGAGAGCATCTGCCTCGAAGGCTCAATCGGGAGCGCATCTGACTATCACCCCAATACCCCTTGGTACTATACCTGCCATGGTCAAAATTTTTTTGCAAATTTTTACAAACTCCCACAACTTTATTTTCATTTTTATGTGATATTTTTGTGCTTTAAAATATTAATTGAAAATTTTGAAATATGAAAAATAATTTATGTTGGCATTTTCTATAACAAAAAAACAAAGTTAAAAAAATGCAAACAATTTTTTGACAATTTTTTAACAAACAATTTTCATTTATTTTGATTGATTTCAATTCAAATTTTTTTATTCGTCTTTGCGCTTTGAAAAATGTCTTGTCGAGTTACCCAATGAACAAGGAAACAACTATTTTTTCACAGGTTTGGAAAAAGTCAGTTTGCGTTAACTTGTTAACTTGTGGTGTGGTGTAGCGATATGCGATAGGTGAATATCATCGATTTTTAATGGGGATAAAAATTATTAATGCATATTTTTCAGTAATTTTTTTGCACAAAATGTTAACATAAACAATTTTCTCTTCTTTCATCATCTTCCATTCTCACGTAAGAGCTCGTAAATGACGACAAAACGATGCAAATAAAGTTGTAACAATTTGCAAAAAAATTTTTTTATTTGACGGCGGCCTTCGAGGCAGATACTCTCTATACCGTGCCACTCATAGGGTATCCAAGCGCTCTACAGTGTAATACATAGGGGGATTTTAGCGGAAAATGTGCCGAAAAAACATCGATCGAAAACATCGATTAGTAGGTCCGATGAGCAACTTCTGAAATCATGTATGGACATCTCCCCCTCAGCCCTGACCAACCATGTGAGTCGCTTTAGGGATCTAACACGTTTTCAGTTGGGCTTCCCTTGTAAGTCAGCTTAAATATCTTTAAACGGAGTGTTGCCTCTCTCAATGGTCTGTTCATTGCGCACACTATTTCTCTGTTCTCAAAACAACGAGAAAGCATTGCGCGTCGAAGAGACCATTGAGAGAGGTTACGCTTCCTTTAAAGGCACACCCCGAGCTTGAAAATATCAGCTAAGACAGTACTCCCTCATTTGCTTTGTCTACGATAGAATGTTGCGATAGCGGAGTGTAAAATTAGCTCTGCGTGTGCCTTTATAGGAAGATCTTTTACTAATCAGACTCCTCACTCCGGCCAACATTTCGTTGTGCCAGAGAATATTACCAGAGAGAAGAGTATCAAAAGGAAATTTCAATAGGATGGGCACATCATTTGCCTTCATATAATATCTTTATTGTTTTGAAATCGGCCGTCAATAAAGCATCAAAAAGAGAGTAAGAGTTAGGTACTTCAAAGCACTGTGAAACATATATGGAATCTGAATCACGTGCGAGCATTCTCAATGACTTCTTCCAGTAGAAACCATTTGAGTATGCCATGATACTTTTAGAAGGAAAAAAGGCACACCCCAAGCTAATTTGAAAATCTCCGCTCTGGCAATGCTCTCTCGCTTTCTTGGCCTGCGAGAGAGCGTTGCCAGAGCTGAGAGTAAAATTAGCTTGGGGGTGGGCCCTTAAAAGGGAGCGTAACTTCTCCCTCCGGTCTCTTCGACGCGCAATCTTTCTCGTTGGTAGAGAACAGAGAAATATTGTGCACAATGTAGAGACCATTGAGAGAGGTGACGCTTTAGACAACGACAAATCCGTTCAGGTCACGCCACTCTCCTCGGTCGAACAGGACTCTTCCATATTTTCGTGCACGCCTCGTTTGCCAGGAGCGACGAGAACATGCTCATGGTTCGTTGAATTTATTTACCTGTCCATGATTTCTTTAAATACTGCACACGGAGAAAAGAGGTGTAACCCACAGCGCATACGACCTGTGAAGTGTTGTATTTAACACTTTTTGAGCTTTTTGAGTTTTTGACCAAGTGTACAATATAACCCTTCACAGGTCTTATGTGCTGTGGGTTACACTTTTTTTCTCTATGTGTGTTCTCTTTCATGAGCTTTTGAGTATAAAAATTCGGTTAAATCGGAGTTTTTGAACTTGTAGTTTGTACATTGATCGCTTGTAGTTTGCTCCTCCTCGTCTGTTGCTTGAGAAGAAGAAGTTCTACGACACGGCGCCCTACGCGACCAATGAGTACCTGCAGAAGTTCAAGATCTATATGCTCGAGTTCCTCGAACAGCTCGGTTTGTAGTTTGATCTCCGTATTGTAGTTTGATCTCCGTTTGATCTCCGTATTGTAGTTTGATCTCCGAATTATAGTTTGATCTCCGTATTGTAGTTTGATCTCCGTATTATAGTTTGATCTCCGTATTGTAGTTTGATCTCCGTATTGTAGTTTGATCTCCGTATAAAAGTGTATTTTTATTATGATTCAGGGGCTGACCGCGAAGCCGTCGAGCCGCATGTTGACAACATTCTCCAATTCGAAGTGCTAATAGCCAATGTAAGATAATTTCGGAAGCTTTGAAAAAATCAGTTTACGATTCGAGTTGATCGTGTTTCTACCGTAACCCGTTTCTAGGCCACCAAACGGGACAATATCCGTAATCACACTGCAATAAACAACGCGGTGCGGCTGGGCGACTTCAAGCAGCGGCACAGCAAGGTAGGATGACTTCGAAAGGTCAAAGTTCAAAGATCAAAGATCAAATCGTTAAGGTTAACTGGGATCTCTTCTTGAATGATGAAATCCGATCGTATCTCGCGCCGATCTCGGAAGATACGATAGTCAATGTTATCGATCCGGCCTATTTCGACGCCCTGGATTATCTCCTGACTGGAAACCGCATGCAGTACGATAGCTTTTCTGATTGATTGATTGATTTACAAAATTATAGTCAAATATTGATTTTATTTTACCGATTTTCAGGATCATCAACGATTTATTGATGTGGAGACTCATTTCGAGCTTCGAGGACTATCTGCCAAGAAGGTTTCAATTTTCGGCAAAAATTTTTGGCAGTAACAATTTTGACAGAAAATTTCATCTTTCAATTAACATTTTTTCCTAGCAATATCTCTATAAGTAATATTTATAATAAATAAATAAATAAATAAATACGTTTCAATTTTGTAGATTCCGAATTCCCGGCCACAAGTTCAAGCTGTGGATGAGGGGAGCCGCTGAGGAACCCGCGTGGGAGACTTGCGTACGCGTAGTAAGGTACAAAATATTTACGCACTTACTTTAACAACTTACGTGTACATGTTAGTAGAGTTATATTTAAATGGGTTGACACCTTTGCCAACGGCCTGTTCAACGTTCTATGGTCTTTTTTGGAGAGTTTCAAATTAGGTATCGCTTTAAGGACACACTTGCCTGGACCGCTGGCGTCAGCTTATGCCGCCGAGTATTTTACCGAGAAGGATCGTGATCGTGTAAGTGACGTTAATCTAAGTTATGGTTGACTTAATGTTAAGTACCGCAAAGTAACTAACTTAACTTACCTAACTTAAGGCGACTAACTTAAGTTAACTAAACTTAACTTAAGTTAACTAAACTTAACTTAAGTTAACTAAACTTAACTAAACTTAACTAAAGGCGATCGAGATGATCACGGATCTGAAGGTGGCCATGGAGCAGACCATAGTTACGGCAGACTGGATGGACGAAGGCACACGAGCAGCTGCCATAGCGAAGCTTCAGCAGATGGGCCATAAGGTGAGCTTGAGCAAAAAATTTAAAAAAAATGGAAATATTAAAAAAATACGACTAACTCTGGTATTTCGAAACTTAAAGTCTACTTAAACTAAGTGACAGACTTGAAGTAAACTTTAAGTCTACTTCAAGTGAAAGAATATTTGACGAAATGCATTACAGTATACCACATCACTTTAAGTAGACACGTTTTTTAAGTTGACTTACAAGTCTACTTCAAGTGCAGACTTTAAGTAGACTTTAAGTTTCGAAATACCAGAGAATGACTTATTGTGAGAGGGGTTAAAACACCGAGGTTCAGAATTCAGAGACAAAATTTGCCACCAGTATGTGCAAACCACATTTGTGGTATGACAGAGAACATCAAATAAAAAATGTTTATAGATGTACAAGTTAGATTTTCGTGCTCTTTAAATGTAAAATTAAAGGAAAAAAATTAGAAAATACATTAGGATTGAACGTACATCTTCAAGTAGCGTACCTTGACTTCTGATGTATGATTGGTGATCTCTGATTTTGATATTCGATCTTTGATCTTTGATCTTTGATCTTTGATCTTTACTTCCAGGTGGGGTTTCCCGATTGGCTGTTCAACGACACGCGTGTGATGGCTCCCTTCGACGGTATCAAGATGCATCCGAAGCGATATTTCGACAATGCAATCTCGCTCGAGAAGGCCTCTTTCAGGTTTACAATAATTAATTAATTAATTAACAATAGTATTTTATTTTAATTCATTGTTATTTTTCTTCCTCACGACAACGATGTTGTATACTGCATAATAATATTGTGAATGTAAGGACATGGAATATCATCTGTAATATTATATAATATTGCCAAAACAAAGTAATAGAATACATATAGGTCGGTAACTGAGCGTAATATAGGTTGTTTTATACGTGCTATAAAAGAGATATTAACAAAATGTGTTCAAAGCTGACAATAAGTAATAGATGAAACACATTTGAAATTCGCTCCAAACTGAGATAATAGAAAGATTATGATTAGTAGTAGCACTCATGAATATTCACCCCACTACTGACCGTATAAAATGCACTTGTTTATTTGCTACAAGAGTAGTCAGCCAGAGCCACAATACGTTTCTATGTTTAGACGGAGAGCCCAAGCGAAATAGTAGGTAGATCAGAGAGAGCGCGACTAGTGAAGGGAAGGAAAGGGAGGTTGATCGATAGAATATTTCTGCGTTTAGCAGCAGTAGCAAGGAAATTACGCAAGTATATTTTATACGGACTGTACTCTGGTATTTTGCCACTTAAAGTCTACTTAAACTACGTCACAGACTTTAAGTAGACTTTAAGTAAACTTTAAGTGAAAGAACATTTGACGAAATGCATTACAGTATACCACACCACTTTAAGTAGACTTACGTCTCACTTTAAGTTTACTTAAAGTGGGAAAGTTTAAGTAGACTTTAAGTGGCAAAATACCAGAGGTAGCAGTCTGGGGCGAGAAGTATTCATGGGAGGGTATTTACATTCGCCTCTCTCGGTGATTGTTCATTAGATGCGCTGTCAATACGAATGAGTCACAGTATTCTGGTCCAAGCCATTTTTCTTCGAAAGCAAGACAAAGGAGAGACCATTGTATTCGAGAGAGTTTGTATGTTGAGCGGTCGTTCTTGCTTTGAAAGTCATGAGAACGCTGTGGAGTCAAAAAAGTGAGTCCACAAGATTCAGTAGGAACAACGTAGGCATGCTTTACCAAAGATATATAATGGATATAGGTATTTTCTACACGATTGTTATTTCAAAAGGGATAATATCACTAATAGTAGCTCTTAAGGTCCTGCGAGTGATCATTGCCCTAGCAGTGATCACCCTCAGCCTTGAATAACGGGTTTTACCTTCACCTTTACCTTTTACCTTTACCTCTTAAAGGGACATGTTGGAAAGACTGCACTCTGGCTCCAAGAGTAACCGTGAAGTCTGGGTTTCGTCCATCGTAGCGGTTGACGCCTTTCACTACTTCAACGCTAACGAAATAAGTCAGTTCGCGATTCCCTATCCACCGTAACTCTTCGTGCGCTTACAGTATTCCCGGCCGGCATTCTGCAGTTCCCGATGTTCGTGAGCGATGCTCCATCGTTCATCAACTACGGCGCCATCGGAATGGGCATCGGGCATGAGATCACGCACGGATACGATGATCTCGGTATTTTATTTATTTATGTCTACGACTACGTGGTTCAGTATAGGTCTGACTACAGTATAGGCATGACTACGTGGTTCAGTATTGGTATCGATGAACGTTGTCAAACCGTTTCCGGCAAACGTGACGTCATAAGCGTAGGCGAAGGCGTTTGCCAGATACCCTACTCTTATGACGTCATGTTTGCCAACGTTCATGGATACGGCCTCAGGATTGGGTAGAACGAGTCAGGGCACGGTAGCTGGATTTTACAAACTGCAATGTATTTAAGGTTAAAGGTACACCCCAAGCTAATATGAAACTCTCCGCTCTGGCTATACTCTCTCACTTTGCGAGAGAGTATTGCCAATGCGGAGGGTAAAATTAGCATTACTTTAATAAAACAATGGATTACAGGCGCCCAATACGACGGAAAAGGAAACCTTCACGGATGGTGGAGAGCGGATACTATGCGAGTATTCCAGAACAAGAAACAGTGCTTCATCATGCAATACGGCAGCAAAACCGAGCAAGTCACGGGCCGAAAGGTACTGTAGAATTTTACTTTATTTTGCGAAGATTTCGAAAAAATATCATGAAAAACTCACTTAAAGCGACACCCCAAGCTAATTTGAATCTCTCCGCTCTGGTCACACTCTCTCGCTTTCTTTGTCTACGAGAGAGTATTGCCAATGCGGAGAGTAAAATTAGCTTGGGTGTGCCTTTAAAGGACGAGTGCCCTCTCTCAATGGTCTCTTCGACGCGCAATGCGCTCTCGTTGTTAGAGAACAGAGAAATAGTGTGCGCAATGAACAGACCATTGAGTTTGGTTTCGCTCCCTTTAATAATAATAATAATAATAATAATAATAATAATAATAATAATAATAATAATAATAATAATAATAATATTATTATTATTATTATTAAAGGGAGCGAAACCAAACTCAAACTTTAACTTTAAATATTTGTATTTAAGCTGGACGGTCGCCTCACAGTTGGTGAGAACATCGCCGACAACGGAGGCATACGTGTTGCTTATGCGGTAAGTTTGAAAATGATTTTTTTCTAAATGCACAAAACAGAACATCTCGGTCGAGTTGTTAACAAGTGTTCTACTGCGAACCGTTGCAGAGTGCATTCGGACGCATAATTTATGTCAGCGGTGGAGTGATTTTTTAAATTTTTTTATTATTCTCAAGTCTTAATCAAGAGCTTCCTTTGTAAACAGTTCTTTTAATGGCAAAAGAAAATGAAAGAATTTTTATTAATGAGAAAAGAAACAATAAAAAGACACATCGCACTAGTCCGAAAATGGTTGCTACTAATTTACTGGAAAGATGCTCTGTATTTAGTATGGTTGTTGTTAGATACATCTGCTTAAATTCACAGCGCAAATCATTTTCTTTCTTGTGTGATTTGCCTTTTCATTGTTTTTCCCCTCTAGAATATAAGTTATAATATTTCATATTCTTCATTCATCATAAAACTTTCATAGCGGAAACTAATGATCTTTTGATCTATTGATTTATCTTATTAAGTCTCTGAGAATTTAAAAAAAAAACAAACTCTTCTGAAATAAATGATGTGTCCAAATCTGCTCTGTAGAACGAGCCGTACTGTATGGTCATAAACAATGTTTTACGGCAACCACAACGTCAACTAAATTCCCTGTAGGGTTCTTTTTTTTAAACAAAAGCCTCAAGGCGTGTTTGTGAAATTGCGTTTGTCAGATAAACGGTTAATTAAGTTTCATAGATACCTACGTGTAAAATCTTGATGATTATTAAAGCTATCGTAACAGGCTTATCACCTACACGCAGCGCGTCAGCCTGAAGCGGCGCGGCTGCCGACTTTCGGTAATTGGACCGACCAACAAATGTTCTTCCTCGCCTTTGCCAATGTAAGTTTCAGAGGATGCACTTTCCTTAATCTCATTTAAGACGATTTAAAGAAGGAAATGTTTTTTTCGTGATCAAACTGCCCATGCAGAACTATCGATCACTTACAAAAAAAAATTGTCGCTACAAATTTAAATATTTTGGAATAATCCAGCAAGCGCGAATTTTGAATTTGAATGATAAAAGATTTTTCAAAAATATCAAACGGAATTCGAACTCGCGTTTACACATGCTGCTTGAAATAAATAATTTTGAAATAAATAATTCATACATTCAACAGACTTGGTGTGAGGCGGTCAAGCCCTCGGCTATCAATTATCTCATCGACACTGACGTTCACTCGCTAGGACGATATCGGTGCGTAATCTTTGATCTCTGTACTATTGATCTTCGATCTCTGTAGTGTTGATCTTTGATCTCTGTAGTGTTGATCTTTGATCTCTGTAGTGTTGATCTTTGATCTCTGTAATGTTGATCTTTGATTTCTGTAGTATTGAACTTTGAACTTTGTATTCCTTTACTTTTTACATATAAGTTCCTCTTCTGTTATTTGGCCATTGATCTTTAATCTTTACAGAGTGAACGTACCGCTGCAGAACTTTCCCGAGTTCGCGAAATCTTTCGACTGTCCGATCGGCACCCCCATGAACCCCTTCGAAAAGTGTCGTGTTTGGTGATTTTCTGATTTTAATTTTCTAATTCAAATTCAAATTTCAAACCTCCCACCGTCCCTACCCTGACCGCACAGTATTACTCATCAAATCGAATACAAAAATGCACACATTAAATCGTTTTTTTCGTTCTATCGGTTAGTATTTATCGCAATACGCAGTTTTCCTCTTGTAATTCCATGTTTGCATGCATAGTCCTCCACTATTAAGTCCCGCCCCCTTCTCAACATCTAGTCCTCCTCATTATCGTGTCTGCTGCTTCCATAAACAATCCGGGTACAGTCCCCCACCGTCGCCCCGCCCACTTTGAAACTCCGCCCCTTTGAGACTCCGCCCACAATTCTCGATTCTGCCCGTCACCTTCTACTTCTACATTGTTCAATTATAGCTATAACTTAAAATTTACTTACTAATATAATATATTAAGTAGCCCCGTACCACCCTGTTACTATTATAATTATTATTATTTTGTTCCACGAGGAGTATGGAATAAATGTGAATCGATAATTAGACCATGCCGTATGTGAGTGAATTGAAGAACACACAGAATGACACAAAGGTACAACCCGTTAATCAAGGTACACGAAGTCCTGCGGTGATCACTGCTATGCTTTCAATCATGACACATCAGAATCAATCAGAATGAATCAGGTGATCAGAATGACACAGAATGTTAAAAAGTTGGCGATTCTCTCGTTCATAATACTAATCTATTTTCCGAAAGACAATGAACCATGATCTTGAATAGTCATAGATGTTTGAATTTATTTATTTATCATACATCATAAAGATGTTTCAAAAAGTAAAATGAAAGAATTAAAATTAAATTTTTTTTAAATTAATATTTTTTGGTCGAACACATGACGACGATACTCCAATTCACACGTTGAGTGCGTTAGTGTTCAATGTAATAATGCAATCGATAGTATATTCTTTGATATAATAATAGCTGCTGGAACATAATGAATGCTGGAACATAATGAACAATACATATGACACATACAAGACAAATGGTTGGATACATAATTTACTGTGCCACAACGGGGTAGCATAAGTATAGTGGACATCGAAAAAGTCATATAATTGATATTATATTCTCAGACTTTTTCTCACTCTGAGAATGTCTGTCTGTCTCGGCCTATATACATATCTATCTCTACACTATCTCTCTTACGTTGTCATTCTCGCTGTATCTCTGTCATTCTCTCTGTCATCCCCTCTGTCATTCTCTCTGTCGTCCCCTCTGTCATTCTCTCTGTCGTCCCCTCTGTCATTCTCTGTGTCATCCCTTCTGTCATCCCCTCTGTCATTCTCTCTGTCGTCCCCTCTGTCATTCTCTCTGTCGTCCCCTCTGTCATTCTCTCTGTCGTCCCCTCTGTCATTCTCTCTGTCGTCCCCTCTGTCATTCTCTCTGTCGTCCCCTCTGTCATTCTCTCTGTCGTCCCCTCTGTCATTCTCTCTGTCGTCCCCTCTGTCATTCTCTCTGTCATCCCCTCTGTCATTCTCTCTGTCGTCCCCTCTGTCATTCTCTCTGTCGTCCCCTCTGTCATTCTCTCTGTCGTCCCCTCTGTCATTCTCTCTGTCGTCCCCTCTGTCATTCTCTCTGTCGTCCCCTCTGTCATTCTCTCTGTCGTCCCCTCTGTCATTCTCTCTGTCGTCCCCTCTGTCATTCTCTCTGTCTTCCCCGCTGTCATTCTCTCTGTCGTCCCCTCTGTCATTCTCTCTGTCGTCCCCTCTGTCATTCTCTCTGTCGTCCCCTCTGTCATTCTCTGTGTCATCCCTTCTGTCATCCCCTCTGTCATTCTCTCTGTCGTCCCCTCTGTCATTCTCTCTGTCGTCCCCTCTGTCATTCTCTCTGTCGTCCCCTCTGTCATTCTCTCTGTCGTCCCCTCTGTCATTCTCTCTGTCGTCCCCTCTGTCATTCTCTCTGTCGTCCCCTCTGTCATTCTCTCTGTCGTCCCCTCTGTCATTCTCTCTGTCATCCCCTCTGTCATTCTCTCTGTCGTCCCCTCTGTCATTCTCTCTGTCGTCCCCTCTGTCATTCTCTCTGTCGTCCCCTCTGTCATTCTCTCTGTCGTCCCCTCTGTCATTCTCTCTGTCGTCCCCTCTGTCATTCTCTCTGTCGTCCCCTCTGTCATTCTCTCTGTCGTCCCCTCTGTCATTCTCTCTGTCTTCCCCGCTGTCATTCTCTCTGTCGTCCCCTCTGTCATTCTCTCTGTCGTCCCCTCTGTCATTCTCTCTGTCGTCCCCTCTGTCATTCTCTCTGTCGTCCCCTCTGTCATTCTCTCTGTCGTCCCCTCTGTCATTCTCTCTGTCGTCCCCTCTGTCATTCTCTCTGTCGTCCCCTCTGTCATTCTCTCTGTCGTCCCCTCTGTCATTCTCTCTGTCGTCCCCTCTGTCATTCTCTCTGTCGTCCCCTCTGTCATTCTCTCTGTCGTCCCCTCTGTCATTCTCTCTGTCGTCCCCTCTGTCATTCTCTCTGTCGTCCCCTCTGTCATTCTCTCTGTCGTCCCCTCTGTCATTCTCTCTGTCGTCCCCTCTGTCATTCTCTCTGTCGTCCCCTCTGTCATTCTCTCTGTCGTCCCCTCTGTCATGCTCTCTGTCGTCCCCTCTGTCATTCTCTCTGTCGTCCCCTCTGTCATTCTCTCTGTCGTCCCCTCTGTCATTCTCTCTGTCGTCCCCTCTGTCATTCTCTCTGTCGTCCCCTCTGTTATTCTCTCTGTCGTCCCCTCTGTCATTCTCTCTGTCGTCCCCTCCGTCATTCTCTCTGTCGTCCCCTCTGTCATTCTCTCTGTCATCCCTTCTCTCATTCTCTCTGTCGCTCTCTCTGCACTCACTAGATTCATCCTGTATCATACTCTCTCATTGTACAGGAAACAACCGGAAAGTAACCCTCAGGGGTTGCACCGACTGAGAAAGTATTATGAATAGGAGTACAGACATAGACGAGAGAGAGAGTATGGCAAAACGAGAGAGCGCAGACAACGAACTGCTGTCAAGGTAGAGGTGGAGGAATAGGGAGAGGGAGGGTGATAGGGAGAGGGAGGGGAATAGGGAGAGGGAGAGAAATAGGGAGAGGGAGAGAAATAGGGAGAGGGAGAGGAATAGGGAGAGGGAGAGAAATAGGGAGAGGGAGAGGAATAGGGAGAGGTAGAGAAATAGGGAAAGGGAGGGGAATAGGGAGACGGAGAAAAGTATAGAGAGAGGTGGTGAAGAAAAGCAGAGCCACACAACAAACCGGATCTGTTCTATCTCTTCCTCCATTCCTCCTATAGTTGTTCGTTATTCTCTTTCCATGTTCCAACTCTCGGTCACAAGTAACACGTAATAAAGAACCAATTATTGCTCACTATTTACAATACTTCTAACTACAACATAACAACTCTTAATGTTTACTGCTATGTTGTGTGATCGCCATTATAGCTTTACGATAGGCAATGATCAGGTGAGGAGTGATTTTATCGAGATTTCATCCGGTGTTCCTTAATGGGAAATAAGTCGTAATTTTTCCTCAATATCAAGGTCGGCGGAAAGTGTATGATAAACACAGGAACAAAATAGGATTTCTGAACCATCATTTCAAATTTGTTCCCATTAATTCGTAAAAGCCGCACATCAGAGTCCCTCTGGCATAAATGTGTTAAAAACTGAAAAAAAACAGAACTGAAATTATAAATTGGTTATGGAGCTTTTCGCAAAGCTCTTCATATTTTAAAAGAATTAAATGCATTGCTAAAAATCAATAATTATGCAACAATATGTAACTTCATCCAACAAGTGTGAGAGGTGCTGGCGCAAATGAATTGCTTGCCTATCACTATCAGCTATCACCATTCATTGTTATAAGGCTCCTCTCACTTTCTCCCTTTTCTATGAAATATAAACATGAAACGTTTGACCTCTAAGTCATACACATTTCCTCTAAATACCTTATAGCAATTTCTCAAGTACTTTTGTAGATCGCTGAACACTTCCCTCGCTGAAAATTACGTTTTTTTTGAAAAAAATCAATGTGCTTCTTTTCGGAAAAAATTGAGTCACCTACATAATGATTAATGACTTTGATAGATTTCCCGCCAGGGTTTGTTTAGGTGCTTTTTTTATTTGCAATTTTTCTTAATAAACAAGAAACGATTTACCAGTGTGCATTCCCCTCTCCATCACTACTTCTCGCTCTACATCACCTTCCCTCCTCATTTCTGTCCACCTCTCTCCCTCTTCTCATCCTGTCTATGTCTACCTCTCTCACTTTCCCTCATTAGCCCTCATCCCTCTTCTCTATCTCGAGAGATCTATTTTTTTGTTCCACTATTGTCCCCTCTCCCATGATGTTTTCGCTGTTCTTCCCCATTGCTCACTCACTATCTCCTTGCACTTTCCCTCATGTAAACTGACCGGTATACTTACCGGTCAGTTTACATGGGAAAGTAAGTAGTCGTGGTACTGTTTGCTGTTTGCTATGGTGATCGGAAAATATTTTGCTTTTCCCACCGTACTGGCCCTGGTACGGAACTCTTCTTGTTATGTGGTAGCTCTAACTGTTTTCTTATGCATCGTTACATTTGCCTTACGTGACTACGCCGTAACCCCCTCCGCCGCGTCTCCGTCGTTACGGTGGAGGTTACGACGTAGACACGTAAGGCAAATGTAACGATGCATTATAATACCTTTGTTATAATCATTTGAAATAGTAGGAAAATGAATAGTTTTATTGAAATTGATCGACTTAGATCAATCATTCTCTAATCATCATTATCATTATCATCACTGTGTTTTATAGTGTACTGTTTGTCCATTTGATCTTTTATCCAGTCGAATAGTCCTAAAATTCAATCATGATTTACAATACAATGACCTTTTGCTCAAGCGCGAATACGATGGTTGCCATTAATTGTAGGCTATTAAACTACTAAACTAAATTGTATTTCATTTTATTAATTTTTTTTTAAATTTTAAAATTGAACTTAATTAGTCTAGCTAGTTCAATTGATACGAAAAGAATAAACTTTTAACACTACCTCTCCCGCTTTCTGTTGTATCAGTAAATTTGGGATACACTATAATGGTGTGCGTGGTAAGATCGATCTCCTTTCCAATTCGATAGTCATAAAACTGCGGTAGTGTGACTTTCTCTCATCATGTACCGGAACAGGAAGCCGTCTTTGCCATCGTGCCATTTCACATTTCATTGCAGATCAACGGATAGGATAACTCGTCCTTTCATACCTTCTCTGGTTACTGTTCCTAAAGATCAAAGATCAAAGATCAAATCTAGTATTTACACCGAGATAATGTTTCTTCGTCAATTATGTGACCTTGCTCTTGAAGTTACATCCTTATTCTTCCTTTCTCGTGTTTTTTTCTCACCCAATCAAGCCATTCTTCTTTACTGTTTTTTTTTCCTTTAAAGGCACATCCCAAGCTAATTTTACTCTTAGGTCTGGCAACACTCTCTCGCTTTCTGTGTCTACGAGAGAGTATTGCCAATGCGCAGAGTAAAATTAGCTTGGGGTGTCGCTTTAAGAAATTGTAGTATGCACTATTTCTTTCGTTTGTTCTATAATAAATCTGTCTAATATGTTCCGTACTCTCTATGAACATAAACGAAATATTATAATGATCATGATCTAGCAGACTTCGCGTGCCTTGAATAACGGTTTGTACTTTTACCTTTACCATTACCCTTCTTTGAAGGAGTGGACTCATATCAGACGGGTTTAGTCTAAGATATCGGAGGCAGTAATGGACCATTCTCATCATGATCACGCGCACATGCACGACATGGGTATGGTTTTCATTAATTAAAAAAAACAAATTGACAAAGTTTTTTCTGGCTATTTCCCATTAAAGCAACACTTGAGCTAATTTTACTCTCCGTTTTAGCAATACTCTCTCGTAGACAAACGAATACGAGAGAGTGTGGCCAGAGCATAAAATTTAAAAACAGTTCGGGATGTTCCTTTGAAATTGAGTACAAGCGATAAAGGAATGCATTATTATCATGTCACGGACATCCATCACTCCCTTTAGGTCCTTATTTTCTTGTTATGTATATTATGATGGAATAAAGAATAAGAATAAGAATATCATTACTTCCATATTATCATAATGATCTATTGTTTATAGAGACTACCACTCCGATGATGGACACAATGGTTGTCAGTGATGGTAAGCAAACAATTATTAGTAATTGTGTTTTTATCGGTGTCATAGCAGGAAGACATGAGTGAGATTGAAAACAGAAAGATAGATCCACTGGGAATGTTCCAGAAGTTTCTTCATTTCGCTCTATTAAAGGGAGCGTAACCAAACTCAATCGACTCTTCGATTCGCAATCCTCTCTCGTCGTTAGAGAACAGAGAAATAGTGCATGCAATGACGAGGCCATTGAGTGAGGTTACGCTCCCTTTAAAGGCACACCCAAGCAATTTTACTGTCCGCTCTGGCAACGCTGTCTCGTAGACAAAGAAAGCGAGAGCGTATTGCCGGATCGGAGAGTGTCAAATTTGCTCGGGATCTATGTGTAGATAACACACATTTCAGGATCTACAGTCGGCCCTATGACCCATGATCACACGAGCCATGTGGACCATTCCGCGCATGCCGGACACTCGATGTCCTTCCACGTAGGACTCAAAGAGATGGTGCTTTTTGAGTTCTGGCAGACAACGACAACCGGAGGTCTGAACAACATTCTAATATTAATATTAATATTATTATTAATAATTTATCCTGTCTACATGTCATATGTAGAGAGGGTCAAAGTAGGGGTATCTTCATATCCACAAGTTCTATCCTTCGGTCTCTCAGAGACTCCATTCTAGAAAACGTTCAAAAAGAAACTTGATAATAACGGTCAAATAACCCACGAAAACATTGCAAATCGAAAACATCGAAAATATTAATTACATTAAAGGTGGTGTCCCACGAACATTTTCGTGAATAAACTGTGAAGACAGGATGGTAGCAAAAGTCATATAAGTCACCGCATACTATTTCTTTTATAATGATTCTGCGTATTGATTGACATAATCACGATTGAAAGATGTTCAATAGTGCAGGGAATGGAGAAAGAGAGATGGGAAGGGGCCTAATGAGAGGGCAAAGGTTGAGTGCCGGTCGCAAACTGAACATAAACACACTTTTTACTTACAGTAAATGTATGAGGGGGCTCATTCCCATCGTGGTAGGAGCCAATGATTCTTTTCGTGGTTCCCCATCTTTAAAAAGATTTTGATAAGTGCAAAACATATTTCATAAACTATAATGTGAAGATAAGTTTTCGCTAGTAAATATCTTTTGCTTACTTTTATCGGTGATAGGAAGACATCAGAGGTCACTAATAACTATTTGAACAGCTGAATACGATATTACCACGCAATCTTTTTTAAAGGAATAAATATTTAATATATTTTTAATAATTATTATAGTAATTCATTATTAGGGATATTTATTCACCGTATAGCTTACACTACAAAACACCAATTGGATTATAGCTGGCTGCATACAATGTTATCGTTGCCTAGGTATTTTTTTCTGACTGAAATACAGACATTACAGTTGAGAGCGCATTTATATTATCTTTTTCTCACATTATTGGTATCGCTAATTATCTTTTGCTGAGAAAATAATTAGCTGTCTAGAGTGACTACACAGTGTTTTCCCCTCTGAATCAAATAATAATTATGTTCTAGAAGAATCTATTTTAACAATGAATCGTAGACGACTGTCATTGATTAATTACTATTGCTACTCTGGTTTCTTCTTCATATATCTGGAATACATGACGTCTCTAAGAGTGTATTTGTTTGATGATACACTATCCGATCTGGTCCTTGGAACGTTTCAAAGATCCGTAGGGAACTGAAAACTCTCGCACCTTGAAGAGCCTTCGCCCATATCACATACACCCTGTATTTGCAATCGCCCATATCCACCAATGCATAGATGAAGCTTTCGCTCGTGCCGAACTCCAAGCTCAATTCAAAGGGATTTTCGGAGTTGCCTGCCTTTGTCAAATCGCTTTATCCTTTTACTGTCGCATTCAAAATTTTTGAATATTATATCTATTTTCGAAAATTTGCATCGGACATGAATGCTTTTATAGTTTTTTCCTTGTTAAAGTATCGTGCATTCTCGATGCGAACTTCCAAAAGTTTGAAACTACGTTGGAAAAAAAATTAGTTGATTCATCAAGCTTACTATTAGTATATTAGGATGTACCGTATATTTGAGGCACTGTTTATAAATATTCATATTTCATTAAGAGAGAATGTGCATGTTTTAAGGTAGCCCTACAAGTACATTCAACTTGAATTATATATTGAGTTTACAATTGGGATATCCGGTTCTGCATCACTAATACTTAATTTTACGTCTTGATATTAGATTATGACGTCATTAAGGTATGATCCTCTCATGTCTGGTAGTCATTCTTCTCTGCTTCGTAATGGAGGCTACGCGATGGGCACGAGCCAAGAGAGAAGCTGTCAACAAGATTAATAATGCTAATAGGTATTATCATTATTAATATTAATATTATTCATTATTCGACAAGATCGAACATGAAAGTAAATATGGCATTGAACCACAGAAATATAACCAATTATGTGATGTACAGAAGTCACGAAAAGAAATTTTTTTAAATTGTAATGGTTACTTTTTCATCCTTAAATTCACCGGAGCCAGAATTTTAAGAAATAATGTATCTTTATAAACATACAAATTGTAGATCAATACCTTAGTGTTTTAAACGCTGTTATTTTGTACGTTATTTTTCGTTTAACTTCAGGAAGACTACCGTAACTCCTCATCGTATCATCGATTCGCTCCTTCATGCTATACAATTGACCATTTCATATCTACTCATGCTGGTGTTCATGACCTTCAATCTTTGGCTGTGTGTGGCTACAGTAGTCGGAGAGGTATAGTCGATGTTCCTAATGTGATAACAACTAATTATTTATTTTTCATAGTGTGAGCAGAAAAAAGAGATATTACTTATGTAACTACAAAATCCAGTTTGACAGATCTCGGAGATATACTACATCAGGGCTGTGCATTTTACGTTTTACGATTTTATGAATTTTACGATTTTACGAGAAAAAAAAGTCGTAAAATTAAGTTTTACGAAAAGATTTTACGCACCGCCCTGATACTACATCTTCTACAGCCGAAAATAATACGAAATTGCTTGAGCCGCATCTCGACTAGTAGTAAATAATTAATTACAGGTTCTCGCCCGCCTCCTCTTCACGTCATTCCTGCCTGTGGATTCTCCTGCAGTCGAAGAAGGCTGCTGTAATTAAAGGGACCGAAACCTTTGTCAACGGTCTCTTCAATGGTCTATGCTCTCTCGTTATTAGAGAACATAGAAATAGTGTGCGCGATGAAGAGGCCATTGAGAGAGGTCACTCTCCCTTTAACCCCAAATCTGTACATATTATCTTATGCCCCGTTCAAGTCGCTAAAAGAATAGAAGAAAAAAACTCTATTTTTGCATACACACACTCACGTTCCTTTTCACTGCTGAAAATCCTGTTAGAAAATGTCTCTAAACATAGCCTCGCAGCACTCCATGTGATATAATTCCTATGATACCGTACATTTCATCAAATCATACTGTATCTATGACTATTATTTATCGATCGATTGTCATTTCGTCATACATCATAAGATGTTCGCCTTTGTGCCAACGTAGTTGAAGGTGGTAGAATAAATGAATAAATATATTATTTAAATGAACTAAACACACTTCTGAAGACTGCACCAAAGTTTATCGATTACATGTTTTGTGATTAAACTGTAACTGTATGTTTAGAAATGAAATCATTTCTTCTTCCAATCGTCATTTTTGAAGACTATTCCCACTGTTATGCACTGTTACATTTGCGTTACGTGCTTGCAAATGTAACGATGAATTAGAGATCAATGAAAACAGAGAAGGGGTTTAATAATATTTATGCGTTTTCAAGGAAACAGGGAACAGAAAAGAACAAATAAAATGTGTGAATGAATGAGACGAATAGATAGAAATGGTGGAATTGATTTTTGGTGAACACAAGAACTATCGAAATAGAATTACTATGGGAAATAGGGAGATCATATCAATTTTCACTCAGGGAAACTAAAGGTAATCCGGGTTTTAGGTCGTACAAGAAGCCTTGCCGTTCTAGGAAAGAAGCTGTTATGCCTGTAGTGAAAGCGTGAGCCTGGATTATTAAAATTGAGACCATTATGAGTTGTATAAGTGCGAAAGTAATGTGGTTTCCGATTAGAGATTTTGTATTTTCCTCTGATAAGTTTCATAGCTGATTTGATATCGATTTCTTCTCTTCGTGTTTCAATGGTATCTAGATTTAGTTGTTTAAGTTGGGCTTGATGTTTCTATTGTCTATTCTTTTCCTTCCTATATCATAGCTTCCTCCTTTAGACATAGTTCCCATCGTCATCGCATCCTAGAAAGGAAAGGTATAGGTAGAGAGGTAGAGGTATATAAGTAGAAAGTAGATGTAGCAGTAGGTTTAGAGGCAGAGACCGAGGTAGAGGCATCAAAATAAGGAGATTCGGAAGCGGTGCGAGCCGCAGGAAACGATTACTACACTAGATGATCGAGTATGGGACAAGACAGGGGAGAAATGGCCTCTTTCCTTTTTCTTTACCTGTCCATTTTGTCCCCTTTATCACGCAATATTGGCCACTGCGTATATTTTCTCGATAATAGGTTGGAGCCGTATTCATAATATGTTGTGTGGGGCTAAGCTTCTCAAACGCTAGCTCGAAACAATTGTATTTATGTCGAGATATGTTTTATTTGTCTTGTATCCTGAATCAAAGCAATATATTGCTGAATAAAGAATAAATTTAACTTTTTGAACTCGTTTTATTGTCTTTTTTAAATTCCGATGAACAAGACTGTGATTGTCCAGACTGTCGAGGCAATCTGTCTTGCCGGAAGAAAAGTCGCAAGATGCATGCACTGCATTCGATCGCTGAATCGAGCAATCAACTGGCATGCAGTCTGGTTATAGTAAGCTGAATCTTACTCTGATACACTGAATTCCATCCTGAAACCATTATAGATTGAATTGTTGATCTTTAAATTTTTAAACAGGGTTCGATCGATATGTCTACAACGGGACGAGAGGTCGCACAACGAAGAAGGTATTCGCTATCGCATCAGGCCAGCGTCGAGAAGAGCCAAATTCAGGTTTAAGTTAATTTAATTTATCATACATTGAATAAATATTAGAACAAGTGATAAATGAATAGTGTGAATTACATATGTTTAGGCGAGGGGGTCGGAAAAGGTTAGAATATCCTTATTTTTTAATAGAAAATGCACAATCTGTTATACCTCTATAAAACTACGATCGTTGATTCTATAATACTGATATTTCTTCGTCAATTTTTCAACTTTTAGGGCCTCAGACGCCAGAGCACGCTTCACCGTCGAGAGCAGCTTGAAAGGAGAAATAAGCTTGTATGAACCGTTGCTGATCTTTGATCTTTGATCTTTGATCCTTCTAGGCTGCTCGCGAACTAAATGACGAAGGAGTCGATTTGATCTGTTCACTCAAAGGAGATGAAGACCAAATCGCATTCTCAGTGGTCGTGTCTTCTACATGTGAGTTTTCAAAGTTCAAAGTTCAAAGATCAAAGTGCAAAGATCAAAGATCAAGATCATCACTAATCTTACGTTGAATGAAACAATCGTTATCGGGAGAAAATGCCAGATAGTATGACGTACGCCACTAGTTCGTCTCCGAATTTTTTTATTCAACTTTGCTGGAAATCAATTATAACAATAGGTGTAGAGGAATTGTATATGAGTTTACTCAAATTATTCGACGGAGTTTCTCTCTCTCCATCATTATCGTTTTGTTCGGGCAACCAGGTATATTGTCGTATTTTTCAGCGCCCATTGCTGAAATCCTTCCCATTGTGATTATCACGCTTGAGGACTTCTTCATTCATATGCATCACGTTGAGACTCGGCCTTCCATCAGTGGGAAAGGTCAGACGGTTCTTATTTTTTAATTACCCTTGTATTTTTAATTTTGGTATATTGCATGTTACTTTGATCAAAGTTAGAGCATAGTAAATACTTCATTTTTTTGAGTAAATACCGTAATCTCTCCCATATTTTTGAGTAAATTCCGTAACATCTCCCATATTTTTGAGTAAGTACCGTAATATCTCCCATATTTTTGAGTAAATACCGTAATATCTCCCATATTTTTGAGTAAATACCGTAATATCTCTCATATTTTCGAGTAAATACCGTAATATTTCCCAGGAGTCGACGTTCTTATCGAGTGTTCTGGCGATAAGGACTCCGCTATCGGAGCCGTGGCCGCGATGAAGAACGCCCACGCTTCCATCGCTGCTGTCCGCATGTACAAGACCCATCAGGAGCCGGAAGGTAAGACTACTTCGCGGATCCGTAAATTACCGGCTCTACTTAACGGTTCCGGTTCCAGTCCCATGGTTCCCGAGACACGTCAGCGATCTCGACAGATGTTCTCGGTGCATAACCAAGTACGAACCGACGATAGACCCGAGACACCCGGTATGTCTGGTAACTGGTCAGAGTTCAAAGATCACCAATCTCGAATCCAGGGTTTTGGAGATGCAGCGTATATTGCACGTCGCGAGGAGCTGAACAAGCTAGCTGATGACTTCAAATAGTGAGGCTGGGAAATATTTTTGCAAGATTCAATCGCAAATTTTCAGTGGTGACGAACTGGTTGACATCGAGTATACGGAAGAGGAACACAACACTTGGAGAGAGGTATTCAAAAGATCTAGTGCCAAAGATCAAAGATCACATGATATTTTCGAAAAAGGTGATCGGGGAAAGACTCTGTTTTAGGTCATAATCAAACTGGAGAGTCTTCACGAGCAAATGGCGTGTGCCACTTACCGGTAGGATCAATTATCTATCTATATAATAATAATAATAATAATAATAATAATAATAATAATAATAATAATAATAATAATAATAATAATAATAATAATAATAATAATAATAATAATAATAATAATAATAATAATAATAACAAAACTAAAAATATTATTAATAATATTATTATTATTAATAATGACAATAATATTAGGCTGTCTCATAAGTCCCTGACTTTTTTGTGTCATGATTTTGAAGCTCTCTCTTTGTTAGCTATGAACATAATGGGTTGTCTGGCCACGCGCTATTGATAGCACATTTTCTCATCTGTGTAAGCATGATGTTGTCAGCATCAACTATTTTCAAATGGAACAAATTCGGGAAATTTTGTACAAATTAATTTTATGCAAAAATCGTGATAATTTTTATTTTGCTATCTTCCTTTAAGAAGAAGCTCTATGAAGTCATGCTGCGAGGCATGCATAGCATAGGCACTCCTTGTTATGGAACAGTGAAGACCCGGTTCCATCGCTTCCATTATAGAGACTACACTGTCGTTCAATGTTACCAATCTGGACATTGCATGTGTTAGATTTTGAAACGCAGCACGAAGAACCTGAATTGGATCTCCATCGCACCAGTGGGGTTTTGTCAACCATGGTCGGTGTTCACCTCTCAGCTATAGTGAATGGGCTTGCGGATATCGAAAGTGTACAAAAATTTAAAATAAATGATCCATACCGTTTTCCTCAATTGACAACAATTTGAGGTTTGGTATGACTATCTTTCTTTTTACCTCCCGTCGCAACCAGGCATGACCCAATCAAACAACCACTGGAGATGATAGAAGGATCCTCTATGATAACAGCAGTGAAGAGTCTATGCTGATTGATAAGACTGAACTGACAGGAAAAATCCCCAAACGTGATTTTCGAAGCAAAAATTGAAGAATGAAATTGCGCTCGGTAGCTAAATGGGTGAAATACTTATAACTTATCAACGATATATCTACTATTATCGCCATCCCTCATACTCTCTAACTACGGGAGCAGAGGTTTCTTGCTTTATCGAGTAGCGAGAAAAATGCAAAAAACCACTTTCAGGATTAATGTGATTTACTGCATAGAGATATATCGATTTATGCAAAATTAGCCGTGCATGGCTGTGCTGTCCTACTCCACCCAACTTATACTAATTTATTTATTTATTTATTTATCATACATCCAATAAAGATGTGACAACATTTGAAACAAATAATAAATAAGTGAATAAGAGAATCGGGAAAGTGGGTGGTAGGAATAGGGGTTAGACTAAAGACTATGCCTTGCGCTATGAACACCTCGTTTCCACCCTCCATCGATTCCTTAAAGTAAACCAATGAGAAAAAAGAGTTGATGTCAAGAGGGCCTTTACCGGATTCTTTGCCTCCTAGTTCCAAGGGGTCTGGATACCTGGGATCCATATGCTGATAAGATGTTGGCAAGATACCACCGATGTACAAGGACGATATTTTAGATTGCTGGCTACATTCATTTCCAAGAACAAAGAAATCGAAAAATGTGACAAAAAAGTCAGGAACTTATGAGACAACCTAATAATAATAATCTAAGGTAAAGTTATCTCTACACTTCTACATATTTTCGAAGATTGTTCAAACCCCGAAATCTTTCCTAGTTGGTGGAGTACGGCGATTTTTTTCGTGAACAAACTGTGAAGAGAGAAATATAGCAAAACTTACTCTGCATAGCGTACATAAATTATTTTATGCTAACTCAGCTTATTGATCGCTAGAATCACGAATGAATCATGGTTGATTGTACAGGCAAAGGCGCGAAATTTTGAAAATAAGAAAGTTGGGCAATAGGTTTCGAACCCGCGACGTTGCGCTAACTAGGCAGCACCTTTACCACTACACCAAGGGATAGATGACTGGGCACTCTTATTTCTTGCATATCACCTTGCATAAATGATACGTTACGTATTTGGATAGACATTCGAGGGCCTTCATCTTTAAAGTGACACCCCAAGCTGATTTGAAACTCTCCTAATTCGACTCCTCTCTTCGGCCACTCTTTCGTTGTGACAGAGAGTGTTGCAAGAGAGAAGAGTATCAAATGGAAATCTCAAATGGATGGGCACATCATTTGTCTTCGTATAACATCTTTATTGTTTTGAGAGTAGAGTCAGAATCAAAAAAGAGAATAAGAATTAGGTACTTGAACTGATTGTGAAACATATATGAACATTGAATCCCTTGTGAGCATTCTGAATAATTTCTATCATTAGAAAGCATTTACTGAATCAGGGGATAATATTTGATCTTTGATCTTTGATCTTTCGTCTTTAAGGAGAAATCTGAAGATGCTTCTCGAAGAAGGAATCATAACGGCCGATCGCATTCCGCAGTTGAGAAATATCAACGGATTCCTAGAGAGTAAGTGACCTGTGGCCGTATGCAAGAACCGTTTTCCAGGAAAATGTGACGTCATTAGCGTAGGCGGAGGCGTTTTCCAAAAATCCTCCGCCTACGCTAATGACGTCACATTTTCCTGGAAAACTGTTCTTGCATACGGCCACTGTTTTGGTATTCATAACTCCATGGTGATTTCAGACCATCCCCATGTTAGATTTATTGTACATTATCAACAATATTCTAGAAAACGCTTAAATATTATTAGTATTATTTTAACAATTAAATTTATAATACGATAGACGTACAAGAATAAGTATGAATGCACTTTAAATGTGATTTAAAAAAAGTTAGCTAATAATGTGCTTTATGGTGTTTCGGCCACTACGTCTAGACATCATGTCTGGTGTCGCGGCCCCCATTCAATTATAGGCATTGCAGAACGCACTGGTTTCATCCTTCGGCCCTGTGCAGGACTTCTGTCGGCCCGAGACTTCCTTGCATCCCTCGCCTTCAGAGTCTTCCAGGTTTGAATACTAAATGAATTTTACATATTTCAAAAATGATTTAAAGACGACTCAGTATCTTCGTCATCACTCGAAACCTCATCATTCCCCTGAGCCCGATCTCATTCACGAACTACTCGGACACGTTCCCATGTTTGCTGATCCAGGAATAGCTCAGGTTGCCTACAGAGAAAAGAGGTGTAACCCCTCTCGGTATTTCCACACTAGTAGTTTACTTACGTGACATCACAGACTAGTAGTTTACTTCTAGTTTACTTCAAGTGAAAGAACATTTAACGAAAAGCATTACCGTATTATACACCACTTCTAGTAAATTTACGTTTAATTAGCCGTAGACTTCTAAGTCTACGGCTAGTGGGAAATATAAGTTAATTACTAGTTTGAAAGTACCAGAGCCACAGCACATGAGACCTGTGAAGTGTTATATATAACACTTTTGAGCTATTTAAATAGCCAAAAAGTGTTAAACATAATGTCTTATGTTCTGTTTGTTACACTTTTTACTGAATGTGCAGCTTTCCTATTAAAAAAACTAGCAAACAACAGTTTCCTCTCAAAAACTGATTTCGATTTTTTTGATTTATAACAAAAAAGGCTTGCAGTGTTTTGTTTTACGTCAAGACTATTTTCTGCGAGCAAACTGGCCCAAATATGGGCAACAGATTTGCCAACTTAGAAAACTTGTGTACACGATTTGCCCATATTCGGAAAATGGTGGACCAGAAACCAGCGATATACCTATATACCAGCTAGCATTTGGTAGAATACGGGCAAATCGCTGGCCAACTAACGTTACTCGGACAAATTTAATCTCTGTGCTCCGGTATTTTTTGCTCGCGGGGCTCCCCGTTGAGAGGCCAAATCTCGCGGGGTACACCGCGAGGTGCACCACGGTGTGGAAGTGACGGCGTGCCTCGCGGGGTGGACATCAAATCTCGCGGGGCACACCGTCCCTCCTGCCCCGCGAGGCACGCCGTCGTCCGCCTCGCGGGGCTCCCCGTCTAGAGGCTGCAGCTCGCGAGGTACCCCGTCTAAGTGTTCTACCCCGCGGTGTACCTCGCGAGGTACACCACGGGATTGAACGGTGTGCCCCGCGAGTAAAAAATACCGGAGTGTGTTGTTCCTTTGGAATATCTTATTCCACGCTTTCAGATGAGCCAAGACATCGGTCTCATGTCGCTTGGAGCCACGGATGAACAGATTGAACGGCTGGCTACGGTATTCAAGCTTTCGCGCCAAAATTTTAATTTGAAAATCTAAATGATGTGCAGGTGTACTGGTTCATCATCGAGTTCGGTCTATGCAGAGAACAGGGCAAGTTGAAGGCGATTGGAGCAGGCCTACTTTCGGCTTACGGAGAATTGCAGGTACATATTAATAATAGTAAATAATATTATTATTATAATTAATTATTATTATCAAATTCGCCGAGAAGTGGGTAACTTAAAGGTACATCCCAAGTTAATTTTACTCTCCACATTTTGTAATGCTCTCTCGTAGACAAATACAGCGCGAGAGCTTGGCCAGATCGCCTAGTTTCAAATTAGCTCCTGTGTGCCTTTAATGTAAGGAACAATTTAATTGGTTCATTGTACATTGTACACTATAAAGCTTGATTGTTAGCATTCAAAATATTTCGAATTTCACTTATTACGTATGCAAAGCAAAGATGCACTATTTCTTTGCACTAAATCTACACTAACCATAGTGAAATGATACAGATCAAAGATCAAAGATCAAAGATCAAAGATCAAAGATAATTTTCTCTGGTTCAGTACGCGTGCTCCGATGCTCCCGAGCATCGTGACTTCGTTCCTGCGGAGACTGCGCTGCAGAAGTACGAGGATGACGACTACCAACCATTATACTACGTCGCCGACGGCATCGAAGAGGCCCTGACCAAACTGAGGTCAGAGATCAAAGATCAAAGATCAAAGATCAAAGACAAAAATGAAGTATCCTTGTTGCAGGGAATATGCGGCCAAATTCCACCGTCCTTTCTCGCTCATCTATGACCCGTACACGAGAAGCGTGAGCGAGGTAATTTCTTTGAGAGTTCAAAGTTCAAAGATCAAAGATCAAAGATCAAAGATCAGGGTTCAGATCCGATCGGTGTCCGATCTAACGCAGTCGATGCAGCGCTTCAAGCTCGATTTGTCGGCGATCACGAATTCCATCAAACTTCTGCCGGACAAGGACAAGGATGATTACGAGAGGAGCATCAAGGAGAACATTTTGGCCATTTGAGAGATCAAAGATCAAGATCAGAAATCTATCATATAAGAACCTTATGAAACTGTAGTATGATTTCAAATATTGATTTGTATTTGTGTCTGCCATGATTTTGCAATCGCTTTGCGAATTAGCTTTAGTGTATGTATCCCTTTCATTTCTATCCATTCAATAAAAATTTCGTAGATCGATAAATAGCTTCATTAATTTCTAGTTTAATGTAATAATCAATCTTGGAAAAGTTTGAACCATTTTGACTGAAATGGACCGCTCTTCAAAGAATTACGCAACGATAATGATCTCTGTAATCTATGACATGCAAATGATAAAGAATGAATAGGTAAGTGCATCAAATCTCTATAGCGTCTCCACATTCTCCTCACTCTCTCTGTATAACATGCAAATTTATTGCATAATCTAATTTATAGGCTTCACTCGCCATTCTTCGTTTCTTCATCCATTTCATTTATCCTCCACTCTTCGGTGCGGCTGTTCGCGCGAAACCTAGTAAGTTTAGCCTTAAGCTTAACGGCCTTAATCTTAAGGTAAGTTCAGCCACCTTAAGGTCGTCCTTAACCTTAAGTCCTTATGATCTTACGACCCTAACACCCTAAGCTGCTGTTTTAAGGATAGATATCATGGGAGAACTCGTGCAGCTAGAGCCCGGACTAAAAATTGACGATGCATGGCTGTAAGTTCTGCGTGAGAGTCGTAATCGGCGACTGCACCACCGCACCCACGTACACCACCACGTCTTGCAGAATCGAAAAAAAACTCGGCGAAGGTGCATTCGGCGCCGTGTACAAATGTGTCGATACCAAGAACAAAGACAATATTTACGCTTTGAAGGTGCGTGATCTGTGATCTTTGATCTTTGATCTTTGGTCTTTCTTCAGGTCGAAGGCAAAGACGAGAAGATTCAATTGCTCAAGATGGAGGTTCTCGTTCTCGGGGAGCTGGCCAAGAATGGCGGTCGTCATTTCTGCAAGATTATTGGCAAGGTAGGATGAAAGGGCAGTAGATTTTGTAATATGGCAAGAATATTGTGCGGCCTGTTGACTTCGCATACAAAGAAATGATGCAACACATGCCATCCATCGCGATTTAATTTATGTTCAGATAAGCGTCTTATAGGCCTGATTTGCAGGGTTGCTATCGCTCCTTCAACTACGTGGTGATGACTTTCGTCGGAATGTCGCTGGCTGATTTGCGCTTGCTCGCGCCCCAGAAGAAGTTCTCATTCGGGACGGCCATGTCCGTCGGCATTCAGTGTCTCGAGGCTCTCGAGGTTTTTATTTTTTTGGGGGCGGAGCCTAAAATATCCGAGCCATTTTCAGGACCTCCACGGTATCGGCTACCTCCATCGTGACGTCAAGCCCGGCAACTACACGATAGGCCGAGCCGCGCTGAAGGAGCTTCAGAAGGTTTATTGATAGATCCTTGATCTTTGATCTTTGAACTTTGGTCAGGTGTATGTACTCGACTTCGGTATGGCTCGTAAGTTCATCAAGGATGACGGCAAGACGATGCGCAGTCCTCGTGATAATGCTGGATTCAGGTAATGAAGGATCAAAGATCAAAGATCAAAGATCAAACTATAAATATTTCAGAGGTACAGTCAAGTACGCACCCATTGCCTGCCACGACAACAAGGATCAGGGAAGGTTTGTGATGATAGGTCATAAATCAAAGATCAAAGATCAAATATCCGAGTTCAGATGTGGCGATGCAGAATCATGGTTGTACATGACTGTAGAGCTGACACGAGGCAATCTGCCTTGGAGAAACTTCCCCGAGATGGCCAAAGTGGGCTCCATGAAGAAGGCTGCACGCACGGTTTGTGAAGATCAAAGATGAAAAATCAAAGATCAAAGATCAAAGATCACATTATTCGTTTAATCGTAATTTCGAATGAGTTCTAGTATTTTATATAAGCAATGTCATTTCGTAGATTTAACGGTTGATTGAGGGGGTGGGCGTGATATTGGAAGGGGAGCACAAAGAACAAAGATCCAATGATCCTAGTTTAGAATACACTCGTGCAAAAGATGCTCTTCGGTGGCTGCCCTGTCGAATACGTTGAACTGATGAAGAAGATCGATGAGGTGATAGAGATCAAAGATCAACTTTGAGAGAGATCAAAGATCAACTTTGAGAGAGATCAAAGATCAACTTTGAAATGCTTCAGGGAGACTTCTTTGCTGAGCCCGACTACGAATGGATCTACAAGACACTCCGTAGTGCCATCAAGTATGGTCTTGCATCCGAGCGTTCAAAGATCAAAGATCAACTTTCAGGAAGTTGAGTGTTCCTGAGTTCCCGTACGATTGGGAGCAGTTCCTCATGAATCAGTATGAGAACGAGAAGAAGGCTGCCAAGGAAGGAAAGAAACCGGCCGTAAGATCAAAGATCAAAGATCAAGAAGTTACTCTTTGTAATTTTAGGAGGAAGATAAGAAGAAGAAGCCTAGTGATAATGAAGAAAAGGATGAGAAAGTGGACAAAAAGAAGGCAAAGGAGGAAGAGAAGGATGTATGCTGTTTGATCTTTCATCATTGGTGTGTGATATTAATCTTTGATCTTTGCAGAACACAGAAGAAAACTGACGAAATTGACGATCTCATCGATCACTTAAATATTGTAGTAGTGCCCCACTCATGAGCGATAAAGATGTCGGGAGCCCTATCTTATTCGTTGTACTAAAGATCAAAGATCAAAGATGAATTACACACTAATGATCCGTAGTATGAATGGCGAGAAATGTACGCCTAGTCTTTTCTTTTTTCTTTTCCACAAAGAAAAACCTATTTTAAAAAAGTTGCTGTTTAATCACTCATAATATAAATTGAACTTCTGGACGATCCATTAATATGTATAAAATGTTCGAGATAAAAAATCGATTACCTGGGTGAAAGAGACAGTCTGGTAATCGAAGAAGTTTGCGAATACCTTCTCGACATTTGCTAGAAGTGATTGAGGGTCGAATTCAGATGGTGGTCAGTTTGGGCAAGGTCGGGGGAATACGTTGGATTGGGATAGAACAGTCCAGACATTGGTTATCAGTTCAGCCTTGGGCAATCTTGAGGTGTGTGGTCTTGCGTTTGTCAAATTGTATCTCACACGCACATTGTCACACTGGCTCATTGTAGTAAGTATTCTTTTTTTCTTTTTACCAAAGCAAAACTAATTTTTAAAAAAAACGTTGCAGTTTAATCACTCATAATATAAAAAGATCGTGACCTTGTGAGCGATCCATTAATATGCATAAAATGTTCGATTGATTTTGAGAAATATACTGTAGTACTTATCTTCCCTATGATAAGACCGTGCCAGTCGAATCGCCGTCGCTGCATTGAAGAGACGCGGCAGCATCAAATCTTCGATCATGGAAGGTTAATTCGATCGGGGTCGAAAAGATGAGGCATTCTCACCAAAATAATCTTAGACAGAGGAGGAAGTGTCCCTCGAATATAGAGAATATGTAGATGTCCCATGTACAAGTCTTTTAAAGCAACTTTCGCATCAACGTAATAATAGGAAGAATAAAGACTAGCCCTCCTTTTGTTTACTTGGATACCTTCTTAACTACCGTTTAGCCATCTTCACTCTGTTGCCGCGTTTCTCTCGTTTTCTCTCTTTCTCTGTTTCTCTCCATCGTTTCGCTCCTCTTCCCTCTCTCTTTCTGTGTTCTTTCTACGCTATACAATATTTAGCTTTAAGTTATAGCTCAACATGATATGTGGAGCAGTTAACGCGTCCTCTGATGTATCCCATAGCGCAGTGGTAAACGTTCGGAGTCATTACCCCCTTTGTCACGAGTTCGAATCCTTTTGCCAAATTTACTCTATTTTCAAAAAAGCGCGCCATTCCCTGCACGGGCCTGATCTTTCGAGGTACTCCACGATTTAATCAATAACTTCGCAGGCATTGTTCTGTGGAAGGTCAAAGTCATCACTACATTCTACCCATGCATGATCCGCTAGTACTCTCATAAACTGTTTTTGAGGAAATGTCGTCCAATATGGTGGTATATATTCCTTGTACTTCGCAGAAATATCCCTTACGATTAGGGAATTTTACCATTATGCCCTGACCGATTTCTGTCCTTGCATTTAGGGAATAATCGTAAGGGATATTTTATGTAAAGGTTAATGTTCAAAGTGCATGCAAAAAAATGTCAGAAATTTTGTTCACCACGATATCAATCGGGCATGTTAGGCATAAGTGACACGATATAAATATGAGAAAATTTGCAGTCAGCCCCACTTTAAATCTTATTTGGCATGATTTTTGCAGCGCACCCCAACTCCTACCAGAGCTACTCCAGTCAATCATGTCATTGTGGGCGGCCCCAGCAATGAGCGGCCGCCGAGTGTGAGGAAAGTGCACACTGCAGGTGCGTTTTGAAGCCACACCCGAGCTAATTTTGCTCTCCGCTCTGGCAATACTCTGTCGCAGACAAAGAAAGCGAGAAAGCCAGAGCGGAAAGTTTCAAATGCCTAGGGGTATGCCTTTTGCCTTTAATGGGGTAGATTTTTAGACTTGGAGAATTCTCCCTCGATTCATTAAAAAAATTGTTCGTAGCCTTGCCGAAATGCATAAGAAAAAAATACGGGAAAATGATTTTTATCCACATTGGATTTGTTGCAGGAGACAAAGCGACACCTCCTCCAAGATCAACCACGCCGAAAAGGTACTCATATTTTTGATTTTTTTTTCAAATTATGCGGTGTATGAATATCATATCATTCAAACCAATCGCTCATATTTCAGAGCTTATTCGACTAATACACAAGAACCTATTTACGAAAAAGAAAAAAACAAGTTTCTAGATTGTTGCATTTTTTTAAAAATAGGGTTATGCACTCAGAGAAAAAACCCTAAGGGTTGTAAACCCTAACCCAAATCCTAAGGAATTGCAGAGACAAAACCCTTACTATTAAGGGTTTGGCCAGAGCGCCAACTAGGGTTTGAAACCCTTATTTGCAAGGCCCACGCCTCCCCGTTGTATGATATATGAGTTCTGTCAGTGTACCAACATGTCCGTGTAGCGCAGTGGGTAGAGCGCTTGGGTAGTGCGCGGAGTGGTGCGCCTCCGCCTGTTCGATTCCTACTCTGATTAAAATCTTTTGCAACTTTAATTCTGCGTCTTTTCGAGGTCACTAAGGGTTTCAAACCCTAGCATGTAAGGGCTGAAACCCTTATGGGTAAGGGTATCGAAACCCTTACCCGTAAGGGTTATATACAGCGCAGCATGCCAACTAGGGTTTTAAACCCTTGCATTTAAGGGTTTTTTCTCTGAGTGTGGAGATCTTTTTGCAATTTAAAAATGACAGTACATTATCAAACAAGAAAAAATATAATTAGATTATATTATACGAGCTCAGGTATTTTGAGAAACCTGTGACCCATGCAATCTATCAAAAGTTCGCGAAGAAATGTCGGAACAAAGTTGCGAACTTTTTCTCTAATTCTCTCAAAATCCCATGCTATTTTCACAAAGAAAAAAGTTCGTCAAAAAGATGCGAACAAAGATGCGAACAAAGTTCGCAACTTTCTGCCGAAGTGTTAGAGAAATGGAGAAATAGCGTGCAATTTGAAGAGGTGCAGAAAAAGTAAACGGGCGTTTACTTAAAGTTGCGACGAAAGTGTAATTTACAAAAGTGATAGTGTGATGGTTAAATTGTGGTTACTCAACTCTCCATGAAAGCGTGTTCAACAATTTATAAATATTTTTTGAGAAAACACTTATTGTTTACACGAAAACTGCACAGGAAATCGTGTGCATTCTCAGTCACACTCGTCCGAAATCTTTGAGAGCGCGGAGCAGCTGAAAAACATGTTCGAAGTTCGAAGTAAACACACGCGTTGCGACCGCGAGCGCGTGACCTGACTGACTGTTCTTTCCCTCACTTTCCGCTTTCCGATACACTTGCATGCTTTTTTGTACTGTGATTCACATTTAAATGTTCCAACGTTCATCTATATGGCCTCTTTGTCGCTTGATATTGATTGATTGTTTTGTAATTCCGTGTCATTTGCAGTGAGCAGCTGCCGCCGCCACTGTCGGCCTTTCCACCACATAAATAAGTGCTCCTCTTCGACGTCGACATCCTCCGAAGTGTACATATCAGACTTCTTCGTCTGCTCCGTGGCGATCTCTCGCCCCCAATCACTCCCGCGTCACCGATATGAAACCGTAAGCTCTACCCGCCCAGTTCGAGAGATGCTCCTGCTGCCGCCGCAGACGTGCAGCATGGCTCGAGTGACTAACCGTCGACCGTGTGCTTCAACCTGGATGAGCTGTCAATGGTATTTTTCTTTGTGTTTTAATTCACTGGTGTTCAGTTTGACTGGCCAAACGAGAAGGTTTTATTGATTTGATTTATTTATTGTCGACTCATTTCATTTATGATCAATTGACTGCACTCACAGAAAAAACCCTTACAATCTAGGGTTTGTTGCCCTAACTCATGTACCCCTGTGCACCAAACACTCACCTGTAAGGGTTTCGAAAGCCTTGCATGCTAGGCTTTCATACCCTTGCATGCTAGGGTTTAAAGCCCTTACCTAGTTATCTGGAAAAGAGTTACCGAATAGTATTAAAGTTGCAAAACACTTGTGCTCAGAGCGGAAGTCGAACTGGCAAGAGCACATCCTACGGCATATTAGGCAATCGCACTACCCACTGCGCTATCCGGACATGTTGGTGAACCGCACAGAACTCATAGTCACTACAAGAGGGAGGCGTGGGGACAGCATAGCCGCGACTCGAGTAAGGGTTTGAAAGCCTTGCATTTAAGGGTTTCAAACACTTACGTATAAGGGTTTCAACCCTTGTTGGCGCACGGTTCAATCCCTTGATAGTAAGGGTTTTGACTTTGAAAAGACTTAGGGTTTGGGCTAGGGCTTCAAAGCCTAAGGGTTTTTTCTGTGAGTGTGTACAATACTGCCAATTGTCTTTTCCAACACTAGCTTTTCTTCGTAGTCATACCAACTTAAGTTGACCGCATTTTGTATTTTTTTGTGAAAAGCAGACCTTATTTTGCACCAGTCATTTGCGTATATTATGTGTGTAGGGATTCCTACTTTGGCAGATTCGTCATTCTTTAATCCCCGAGACACTTCGTGAATTAGTCGTAGTATTTTGCTAATATTTTTATTATTGTTATTGTTATTATTATTCCAGCCCCGGCGGTCACACGATAGTCCCTGTGTGCCAGGCAACCCCGGATCAACTGGCGCAGGAGTGGCAAGAGTACCTCAATAGGAATAGAAAGAAGAGCCGAAAAAGAAACGGAGGAAGAGGTATGGTGATTAAATATTGAATGTAAATCAGGGGCGCTGTATTACATCGATCTTGTGATACTTTGATCGTGACTTGCCCACCGTGTTCTACAATGGGAACGAAGAAGAAGAGCCGAACGGCTCATAACCGAGAAAAAACGCAAAGAAATGTATCCGATTATCAATTGATTTTTGTAAAGGATTTTGGCTTGCAGGTCCCGAAGTGGTTCATCTGATTTATCGTCCTCATCAGCGTCAAGGTCGAGTTCTTCTTCAGAGTGATCTCGTGATCGTGATCGTCGAAGCAGAAAGGACGACACGCGGACATTACAGGTGATCGATTGATTATTGATTGGTGTTTATTGATTGCCCCTGCTTACCATACCTCAATAGCGTCGGAGTAGCCGCGCTAGATGTTCTCCTTGTGGTAAGTTCTGCATTGTGTGAATACGGTACTTTTTGGCGTAATGTTATCAGATGATCGAGAATGGATAACTGTCTGTACGCACGAATTATTTGTAGGCAATTTCATCCACCTCATCTTCATCGTATGGGATACACTCGTCATTACGCAGCAACACGCTGTACGACCCGCGCGATCAAGGAGATCAAGGTACATTTTTTTATACGGTAGGAGGAAGAGATAGGGTTACGGTAGTACAGTCGTCTAGCCCAGTGTATACGGTAGGAGGAGAGATAGGGTTACGGTAGTGCAGTCGTCTAGTACAGTGGTTACGGTAGTACAGTCGTCTCGCACAGTGTACACGGTAAGAGGAAGAGATAGGGTTACGATAGTGCAGTCGTCTAGCCCAGTGTATACGGTAGGAGGAAGAGATAGGGTTACGGTAGTGCAGTCGTCTGGTGCAGTGGTTACGATAGTTGTCTGTAGTGTGGAATGTGATTAGGTTTGGGTAAAATGTCAGAGAGAGATACTTTTGCATACAGTATTAGTTCTTGTATTGACTAGATAAAAAGATACCAGCTGATACTGTTTGATCGTGATCTAGGAGCTAAACAATTGTTTATGATTTTTTGTTGTCACAGCGGTAATTGGGAAAGGATTGTTTTTGGATATATTTAAAGTGCATGCATACTTATTCTTGTACATCTACTAATAATACTAATTTAATAGTTAAATCATTCTTCTCATTGCAGGCCAGAAGAGCATATTCGACAGGCGGTTCCATGGATGGTGTGCAGAAGAATACTGTATTCATGTGAGGTACGGTATACGCAATTGTTGTTTGAATAAGATCAATTTATTGATGAGCGGTTAACGATATTTCTTGCCTTGGAGTGTCTTACGTAGTAGTAAAAACAAAAATTCGGAACAAAGAATAATCGTTATGTTTCATTCACATTTACGAATTTTGATCTTGACTTTTGATCTTTGGTCTTTACAGTCGAGCGTATGTCAAGGTTACCCTACAATGGTCTAATCGATGTGATGGTGGTCAGTGCGATCTTCCTATTCGTGTGTCTACTGTATCCCTCAATTCATCCACTTCCTCACAACCACCTTACAATTTTATTCTTGATTTGTACAATGTATTATACATCTTGTTATATTGTGTTTCATCCGTTATTTGCTTTTTCATTGCAAATATTTTTTATATCAATTTATGAAAGAAAAAATTCCATTTTTTGATTATCGAGTTTTTAAATTGATTTATAAATAACTTGTATAAATATATATGTCTATGTTATTCTTGTTCGGACATATGAAAATAGTACATAACTTTATGAAATGGCAGAATTGGATTAACTGTAATATCTTTTACATTGCAATAATACGTTCAAACGGACGATGTTTGTGGTGCGAAAAAAATTAACACACCGCACTTAATCTGACCCTACGAACCGGGTTACGGTGGTTTACGATAGTCGATAATCATATTCTCGAAAATAGTGCCTATTCCCGCGATAATTACTAAATCTGACCCAGCGCAATCAATCTGACCCACTGAACTCGGTTACTGTAGGTTACGGTAGGTCGGATATGGTAGATTATTGTGGGTGAACTTATGAGTTAACTTGGTGGTTGTTGGAACCGGCTAAGCTCTGCCCAACGTCCGGTAGTTTAGTTGTACACCAAACCCGTCTGGGGTACGCCGAACTCTCTAATACTACTATATAAGCCCCATTGACTATATAGGGGGAAGATGAAAGTTCGAAGAAAAGTTCGCATCTTTCTTCGCAAGTTTAGTGCGAACTTTTCGGGCAACCTGCGAACTTTCCTTCGAAGTTTCTCGCGAACTTTGATAGATTGCATGGACCCCTGGTATAGACCAGCTTTCCGGGACATTGTCCAATACTCAGGTGGCGCGCAAGATTTTCAGTAATTTCTAAGCGTTCCTCGCCTCGAAAAGAAGAAAAAAAGCAGTACCACGTTGTCGCTCTCGAAACGCAAAAAGTGGAAATGCACTTCGACCTCACGACTGTAATGAGAGTCAAATTTAGAAAGTTTAAAATTATCTCGGACTCCCTATCTAATTTTAAACTCTCTTTTTTAAATTTTTTCGATTTTTTTTGGAACAGAGCATTAACGGATTTCAGATATCCCGATGAACGGAAGAATGAAGAACAAGTATACGATGGACGAGGGTTCAGACATAATCGAGCACCACAAGAGGTTTTTTTTTGATTTAAAAAAATTTTCCAAATTTTCAAACAAAAAAAACTATTTTAAGTGCTCAAGCGTGATCATAGAGAATGCTAAGAATATTATTAGGAGAATAGGTAGTGAGATAGTCCACCCCCAGCCCCTGCTTTCATAGATTTATGGAAACGAAAGCTCATGAAAGTCGTTTCCCCTCCCACTCTATTTGACGACTGCAAACCCATGAATAGTTTTCACTTTCATCACTATGCTATTTCGTATTTAGTGAGCTAGTAACAGATATGCATAGCATATTTTACGCGTATTATTTCTTTTTTCTGTTACAAAATTGGAAAAAAAATATCCATGAACATTCGTGTCGGTTGCTTGGTATCTTGTGCGAAACACCATGAAGCTATCACATCTTTGTTATGTGTTTGTAGGGAAACAGATCTTGACTTACTCTCACTACTTTGCTCCTTTCGAGTGTGGTAGCCACTGCATAAAGTGACACCTCTCCGCTCTTCGCTCTGGTCACATGCATACGTTTTCTTAGTCCGCGAGAGAGTATGACCAGAGCAAAATAGGCTTGGGTCTGCCTTAAAAAATAAGGTATTTTTAAAAATTTTGTATTTTATTCATTGCAGCGTATGGCCCCTAGTAAAACAACAAACCGTCAAGGAAGCGCACAAACCACAAGGTATCCAGATGAGGTCAGTGACTATCAGAGGTCAAGAATTAATACAAAAGATCAAAGATCAACATTCAAAGTTATAGGTGGCGCTGGAGGAGATTCCGTGGTTGCCAATTGTGGTGGGCAGTGAAGATCCTAGGTTGTTTTCTCGAGATACTGCATGGGAGTCGGAACCGGGGTGAGTATGCGAAAAATATTTTCCAATGAAAGTAAAAATATCAATGCCTATCAATTACGCACATAATGCAATTTGTTGATTTTATGTCCGCCATAATACAACATTATCGATTGAGCACACGTTTAAAGGCACGCCCAAGCTAATTTTGCTCTCCACAATGGCCATACTCTCTGATTGCAGTGCAAAATACCCTATAGACATTGTGATCGGTCTCAAACAGTTGGCGAACATTTACAAGGTCGTCGTGGACGTACACGGAACTATGTATCGTGAGTTGATCTTAATCTTGGATATTCACTAAGTGATCTTTGATCTTTGATCTTTAAGCCTCGATCATTGAAATTTCTATTGGACGAGGACCAGTCGGTGAGGGATGTACTTACAATGGTGCCAGAAGTGCTCACTATGGTTTGAAGGTTAATTGAATAACATTTTGATGTTGGTCATACGTTTTGTAGAAACGAAAGCGTACAGAAATGATCGATTTGTTAATTTTCAGGGCGAAATGAACTTCAAGACGAGAGACAGATCACGAATGGAATCAAGGTATAAAAAGTTTTTTCCCAATTATAACCAATTCAATATTTTTATATCGATATATTTTAATCAACTCCGCCCTGGTAAAACTCGTAAACAAAGAAAGCGTGAGAGAATGCCCAGAGCGTAGAGTTTCAAAATAGCTCGAGGTGTGCCTATAAACTCAAAACGAAGTACGCGAATTTCTCAGGACATTTTTCGCTGATCATATTGGGAACTTCGTCTGGCTCGTACTACAACGACCATTCCGAACGGAGGGAAATAAATATGAGCAGGTAGCCATTGAATCGATCTTTGCTTAGATACTTCATAATATGCTAATTTACGATATTACATGTTCCATAAGTTCAGTTGTTCCAATATAAATAATTGCCATAAAAGGGAGCGCAACCTCTCTCAATGGTTTCTTAGACGCGCATTGCTTTCTCGTTGTTAGAGAACAGAGAAATAGTTTACACGATGAACATGCCATAGAGAGAGGTTACGCTTCCTTTAATGGGGTAGATTTTGGAGAACTCTTCCTCGATTCATTTTAAAAAATCCTTTAACCTTTAACTACACAGGTCGGCATCGATCGTATTGTCGTACTCGGATATCCAATGATGGAGGCAGATGGAATAGCACTTGATAAGAAAAGGCAGATGAGACGAAGCGCCAGTGCTGGTTGGTCAAATCATTTTTGCTATAAGAACCTCCCTTGTATTCCTGGTGTAAAATAAATCTAGAACGCGGCTGGGATTTTACGTTTACGAATTTTACAGAATTTTACGGTTTTTGTAACCCTAAATTTTACGCTTTACGGATCCGTAAAATTTTCATTTTACACCCATCCCTGATCTAAAAGCTGCTTTAGATCGTCGTTCATCAGCTCGACCACGATCAGAAAATCAACAACCGAGGCAATCTAGTGCGAAGAGGAGGTTGGTCGTTTAAGAAATTTCTGTTTATGTTTCCTCTATAGGAAAACCATCTCTCCTCTTCCCTATGTTATTAATGTAATTATGAACATATATTTTTGATGGAATAAAGCAATAAATAAATAAATAAGGAACAAAACGGTAGAAAACCGAAGACATTGTTTTGGTTCTGGTCCCTTCAATGTGTGCTTTAATATCGGTGTATTACTAGCGATTCTTTCATTTCAGTCCCAGCACACTTCCTCCCCCTGCTCCTCCACCCACCAAGACCATTGTTGTTGGAGGAAACACTCCGCATGGGTAAGATATTCATTTTCCATAATTTGTGTGAACTTCACCGAATGATATTGATCAATTTTCAATAGATCACTCAAACACAAATTTTAACTCTGCCGCCGTACCAAATAGGTCAACCCTAAAAATATGTCCCCCCTCTCTGAGTCAATCGATATTTGAGATAGGAAGGCCTTTATTTGTAGTCGAGATGATAGCGGAAATAGATCAAACAGGGAAGTGGCACAAAAATGATAGATGAGAGACTGACAATTGTGAATTGTGAATTGTGAATTGGAATCATGGGATAATGAATAAAAGTGATGAACAAAATGCAGTAAATAGGGGAAATGAAAATTAATTATATGATAGAACTAAATGGTGAATTTTGAAAAGAAAAAAATTGAATGTTATGAAAATGTTTCGAATGATATGAAGCTCAATAAAGATAGCCGGAAAAGGGGGATATGAAAAGGAAAAAGAGTAAAGGAAGGAAAAGGGGATTCAACAATAGCTATGAGAAATTGTTAACACAAAACAATGATAAACGGAATAGTCGATGAACTCAATAACAATAATGGATACTTCAATAATCATATTCCATCCATCCATCCATTCAATCATTTAGGTTGGTTCATCTTCCATTCTACAATTGTTGTCCATGAGCCATCACACGAACGAACCTAGAAATTTAAATAATTATAAATAAATAAATAAATGAAATGAAAAATATTGATGGTTAATAATTACTGTACCTTTAATTCTTCAATCATTAATATTTAATTGCCGAGACGCATCGTAGGTAGTGCACGTCAAAGATCCTTAAATTTAATTAAATACAATTAGAACAATGCAAACTCTTTAATTCTTACCTTTGATCAATGAATGAACTATTATCGATAGCAACGGACGACACCTTCATCATAAGGATCCTGAAATTACATGAAATTAAACTAGAACAGTAGCAACGTATATATTCTTACCTTATTCAATAGAGTTGACTATTGTTCACAAGAGATGATCCACCAACTACTGATATTTCGTACAATTTCATTGAGTAAAGCTACCATGGGATTTCATCCCGGTGGATGCAATATCAATGAATAGTGACAAAATATAGTAGAATGGGAGATCATCTTTATAAGAGATGACGATTCCCTGCGATCCTGAAATTATATGAAATAAAACTAAAACAGCGACAACGTATATACCATTGCTCAATGTAAAGACGAGTCTTGATGGGCAGAGGAGATGATGAGCGGGCGACTACTGTACCTATTTGTTAGTAACAAAAGAGAGAAGTGCTGAAGACAGAGAAAGAGGGAGAGGGAGAGGGAGAGGGAGTATGCATGTATGCACTGTTGAGCTTCGTAGATAATATTAAAATATAATGTAAAAGTTGTAAACCGTAGATCATCATCGTTGAAGGTTTTGTTAGTATTTCGTTGATTATATTTAATTAAAAATTTATTTAACTAATTTCATTGAGTTAGGCGACCATGGGAAATATTCCCGGCGGATGCCCTATCAATTTCATTTTTGTGATATATAAATCAATATATATATATATATATATATATATATATATACTATTTAATGTGATAGGTAATATGTATCTTTAAAGCAGCCCTTCGTACAGTTTTATCATTTTCCATTGATATCATTTTCTTTATTCCATGCAATCAAGCAACCATGGGAAATTTTTCCCTGTGGATGCCTTAGCAAGGGAATCCATAGAAAATTTCAGTAAACATTCTTTGTGTGTACGGAGGGCTAGAGCTAAAAGCTCAATTCGCTATCACAGAAAAGAATAACAATACAAAATCAATATTTAATAACGATTCGTAATCAATATTACATACAACATGGGTATACGGGAACCAACCTCAATTGCTCCTACTGCCACGAATAAATGTAAGTAGAATATGATAAAGAATATCCAATAGTGAACAACGCATTGTGAAAACGGATGATGATAAATGACTTTCATGGTCCATATCGGTTACATTAACGATGAACGATCGTCAAAATGTAAAGAACAATAAACTATAGTATCGATTCATACAAAATGTATTATTAAACAAGTAAACAAAACAGTAACACATAAAAATAATCTAAACAATAACATAAAAGGAGCGGAGACTTGTGGGATGACAATGTGGAGTTACAGTATATCACAGTGTGTCACGCTCAGTCAGCCGGGTCAACTCTAAATATCTCGACCATAAAATCACTCGTGCGGTGTTTTGAAAAATTATGGGTGAGATAGAGAGAAATAGTGTGCTAAACAAGTGACGCAGACAGACAGATTTTTGAGGCGCTCGGAATAGCCTCAATTTCTCGTCTACCCTATTCCCTCTTGTGATCTCTCACTTTCTTTCCCTCTCTACCTCACCCCCATTCCTGTCTCTCGACTTGATAGGAATTACAGTCGAGATGAGCCCCAAAATAGAGCCGATTCCTATAGAAAAAAGAGAGAAATTAGGGTCGACCTCTTGATCTACCACCCCTATTTGGTACGGCGGCTGATCAGACTCTAACTTTCTTCTTCTACGAGTGGACGTAGTTTACAATATTTACTTCTAGTAAAGATTCTTGATTCATTTTAACTCCGGAGAAGCAACTAATATATTGTTGCCTAGTAGCCTCAGCAAGGCTTGCCTAGAAGCTCTACTATTCTATTCATTGAATCGTTTCTTCAACTCTACTCTTTTTTCCCTTTTCTCCATTCTGGTTCTGCGTATGGGACAGAGAATTTAAGTTAAACTTAGTGGTTATAGTCGTTATTTTGAGAACTCCTCACCAGCTTGAAATCAGGCTGTCTTGTGGCCCGAGTCGGGGTTATGAAAATATCCTGGCGGTTATTATAATATTTTAGTCACGGTGACGGAATGTCCTCAACAGGAGACGTCCTCGCCACCGATCCTCTGTCCACCCTTCGTATGGTCAAACGAGTCATCGGGAGCAAGATGGAATCAGCTCAGGATGTATTTGATTTCAGTGCTACTAAATTTAAAGATCTTTTGCAATTTCGATACTTGATTCATCAATGCAAGTAGATGATTAAGATCTGATTTTATTTTAAAAAAATATCTTAAGAGAGGATTCGAAGTAGAAGCGAACGTGTGTCGTCGGGCGATACAGAGATTGGATGAGTATGAGGTAAGATGACAAAGTAAGTCTTAAAGGGAGCGTTACCTCACTCAATGGGCTCTTCATTGAGCACAATATTTTTCTGATTTTTCTTTCTTTGTCTACGAGAGATTATTACCAATGCGGTGGTAAAATTAGCATGGGGGTATTCCTTTAAAGGGTCTCACACATTTGTCAAAGGCCTTTTCAATGTTCTACGCTCTCTCGTTGTTAGAAAACAGAGAAAAAGAGGGCGCAATGAAGAAGCCGTTGAGCGAAGTCGCTCTCCCTTTATGGTTCCCTATGCTTTCCTGATCCGAAGCTATGGTTCTGATTTAAACAGATTTCTAGCCACTTTCAGTGCTATGCTTCTTTCACTTTCGAAATTACTATTTCCAATTTTTATGTATTTTAGGTCCGTATGGAGGACTTGGATCAACGTCGTGCAGACGCGCTAATTCATAAGGATAACGCTGAAGTTAGTCGATAAAAATTCAAGACTTACAACATTAGTGAAAAATCTTTTTCATTGTCATTTTTCCAATCACTTCCCAATCCTTTTTTACGTAAAAGTTAATTTTGCTGTTATTTTCAGGCCAATCGCATCTTCAACACGATGGCCGACTGTAGAGATACAGTCTTTCGTGCGATTCATGTTGATCTACTGCTATCCAAGAATGAGGTATGCAAAATATTTTTAAAATAATAAAATAAATAAATAAATAAAATAAAATAATTTAAAAATGAATAGAGTTCAAGCATTATTTCATTGGTCCTTTATACGGACATAGCGTGTGCCAATAGATTGATGAAGAGAATGTTGTCTTTGTGGCGATAATAATTTCAGAAAATCTTTAGTATTTTTATAGAATACAAACAGCTCTTGTTTAAAAGCACACCCCACGCAAATTTTACTCTCCGCTTTCGCAATACTCTCACGTAGCAAAGAAAGCGAGAGAGAGGGCTATGGCTTCAAAGTAATGCTTCGAAAAAAATAATTTAACATAATTTCAGCTTCGTTCAATAGGTATTGCTTCTTCTTGGGCCGGAAAGTAGATTTCAACTTATCCCTCACCGAGTTTTAACAATATAAATTCCTGAATAAATACATTTTACAACATTATTATTATGTATTCACATAAATTACACGTGCAAAAAGATAATTAGATATTACTCAATTTATGTAGGCACAATGTAAATGTTCGTATGGCTTGCATCATTCTATTCCGTATAGTCCTCTGAGAGCGGTCTGTATAATTCATATACTTTCTTGAGTCTTTCCACCGATTTAAAAATATTTAAATCGATCTTTGATCTTTTTATTGCGACCTTTCATCTTGATTGACCTAATTAAATAGTATCTTCTCTGTCCTCTCTTTGTCATTTTCTCTGCTACCAAGAAAAGTACTCTACTCTTTTTGTACGCACTCTCGTCTCTACTTTTCCTTCGTTTTTTTTTTCGCTTTCAAGAACTACCCTCATAGTCAGTTCTCTGTCCGATCCCAATTCATTACGTATTTGATATAATGAGTGAATCGCATGCCATCAATCATTCCCTCTCACATTATCTCTGCTTACGAGGCCCTAAGAGACCATTTCCAAGGCCCTTCAAAGGGATGTCACGCTCAATGATGGAAACATTCCCTCTGGGCGCTCTCGTTAGCCATAGGTAATGTGAGAACGAGGATACGGTTAGTGTCATATTCGGAAGGGGTGGAGCTTTAATGACCCTGCTCAATTATCCTCATAAGTCACAGTGTAGTCCATCGCGTCTCCCATGGTTAGTAACGTCCAGTTTACTCTCGTGAGACAGACATCTTTTACTAGGTGAATCTTGTTGTTTATACATTTGCCTCTATCTAATTTGCGAAATTCCTACTTTGCCAATTTTGTCAATCTGTTTCCGAATCTATTTATGATCGGTTCTCGGTCTATTTTCTTCCTTGAACGTTCTATTCATTTAGTCCCTAACGACAAGAGTGAAAAGATCAAAACGATAATGGCCCTTGCAACTATGACACTTTAAGTTTTGAAATACCAGAGAAAAGACAAAAAACAATTTCATCAAATTTCTAAATAGTATCTTCTCTGTCCTCTACATGTCCCTTTCTCTGCTTTCAAGAAAAGTACTCTCCACTTTTTGCACGCACTCTCGTCTCTACTTTTCGTTCGCTTTCTCTGCTTTCAAAAATTACGCATGACTCTCTTAGTTCTCGGTCCGATCTCACTTGTTCACTTTTTTTTGCATTTTAGGTGAAAATCATGGCATCAATCATTCCCATTTCACACTATCTATTTCTTCTCTGCTTACGATGACCTAAGAGACCATTTCCAAGGCCCTTCAAAGGGATGTCAAGCGCAATCATGGAAACATTCCCACTGGGCGCTCTCGTTAGCCATAGGTAATGTGAGAACGAGGATACGGTTAGTGTCATATTCGGAAGGGGTGGAGCTTGCATGACCCTTCACAATTATCGTCATAACTTATAGTGTAGTACAGCGCGTCTCTCGTTATAAGTAACCTGACTATGAGACATGCTGTCTTTATTACGTGAAACTTGATGTTGTTTATACATTTGCCTCTATCTATCATTACTTTGTTAATTTTTCCAATTTGTTTATCTAATTATGAGCTGTCAGTCCGTCTGTTCATTCCTCCCACGTTGATTTATTTATTTCCTATCGAGAAGAGCGTTGTTGAATAGACATAACGTCATCCCCTGCAACTATGTAAATTGCATTAGGGACCATGCACAAGCAGTCTTTTCCTTATAATTCCGTTTTCTATTCCGTCTTATGCATAATTCTCGCCATTATTTTTAACATTCGGTCAACTCTCATCACATTTTTAATCAGCACTATCCAATGATAAACCCAGTCAGTCATTTGTATCTTCATTCTGCTATGGTCTCTCAATGACTCTATGTGACAGAGGTCGAGTAACGACGAGATAGTGTGTGATATGAAGAGAGTGTCATCGACATAGCATTTGATACGATTTACTGCAACTCCTTTTATCTTTCGTACTCCATTCTCACAATTGCATGAACCTTCGATCAATAACTCGTTCTACCGTAATCCCCTCTGTACCGTAACCGTTTTATTCTTTCGATACCATAACCCTGTACCGTAATGTATTCTTACCTACATCATCCGCTCTACACCGTCGTCCCTTTCAATCGCGTATTCGTTTTTTTCTTCTATCGTATCCTTGTCCCTACTGTAACCCATATCCTACTGATGCATCTATATTATCAGGATACGCATGATGTCTCTAACTCCAACCACGACCGAGCGCAGGCAGTTTGCCCTTCTTCTGCTGGCTGGCGAGCAGTATGACTGCTATAAGGTACGCAATTTGATCTTTGATCTTTCGCATTAAAATATTGATCTTTGATCTTTCATGGCTGATATTTAATCTTTAATCTTTCCAGCATCTTCTCAACGATCGTAGAGCGGAGGAGATGAACACCTTCCAGGCCTTCAATCGGATCGTGGAGTACTGTCGCCTATCGCAATTCGTATGTTTTCTTGCATATTCGCTTTATGAGAATATCAATAATCAAAATATTACATTCACTCTTGAATTGAATTCTTTCGACATTATCTGTTCGATTATTGTTGTTCGTACATCTCCCCATCTCTGTAAAATATCGTTTGATCTGTGGTCATTGTATTGCTAATGCATCGTTAGAATTGATGCTTGATCTTTGATCTTTGCAGGTGCAACCACAGAGTCGTCCGCTCGTTCTATCTCTGGCGATGACCTACGAACGACAACTGGCCAAGTTGGGAAGATCACTTGGACCACGAAAATTGGAGGTTTCAGGTGTGTGATATTATAGTTTATTTTATTTTTTTGCAACCTCCAAAAGGACCGTAGACTGACAAATTTCAAATTAAAAAAAAACATCGTACAGATTCATCTTTTTTTAAACCGAAATTTAGTATTTTAAAGAAAATATTTGGAAACCTTATGGCTTGCAGACAGCGTGAGCAAGTCGGACTACGGGAAGCTCACCTGGAAGTTCTTCCATATCGAGGTATGTCCTAATCATTTCTTTTTTACTCCAAAACCGCAATAATTTTACTATGAAAATAGCTTTTATTTTCCAAAGGGGTTTTTAATTTGAACGCCTCGCGTACACACTGTGCTACACACAGACAAAAAGTGTTAGATATAGCGCTTCACAGGTCTTGAGTACTGTGGAATACAGTTTCTCTCTCTGTCTAACTTGGATTGTTTTCATCTCATTTCCTTTCCAGACTCCACTCATGACTACTACCATCTTCCATGATAGAGTACCACTGGCAAAACAGTCGCTGGGAGAGTGTGTCCTTGCCAAAGCCGTGAGTTGATCTTTGATCTTTAGAAATGTCTCACTGACTATTTTTCCTCAGTATAACAAGTTACCTTCGATTTTCATCGAGATATTTGTCTTTTTTTTAATTTTGAAAATAAATTTTTAATCCTTGACTGGCCAATTTTCGTGTCTGATCTTTGATCTTTATAGATCCAGGGGTTTACGGAACCAAATCTTCGCACAGTGGCCATTCCGCCTCAGAAATATTCTAATCGGACTAAAGAGGTATCAAATGATTTCAACACGCAATATAACCAAATAAAACTATTCTGATGAACGTCGCTTTAGTGCCGTAATCTTGCGTAAACTGTTACTCTGTCAATATCTGCGATCTAAAGTTGTGTCAACAGTAATATTTTCCTTGTAGGATCCATGCTATGGTAACAGGAAGAGAATTTTTCCATCCCGAAAGCGTCGTCTTTCCATGGTGGAGTTGGAGGCACCCTGTGCGAAGAGAGCGGCAAGGTAGGTCACTATTGATTATTCTTTAAGGGTTACTTGTTGCTCATTTTCTATGGTTGTAAGAAATGAAGTGCGATTTCAAAGAATTTTAAAGACAATAGCGAAGTTTTCTGAAGTTCAAGTCATAATAATTAATTTATCATGAGATAGGCAAACGTATAATATATCATTAAACGATCATGGGATCTTGCGCAAACATGTTAAAAGATCAAAGATCAAACTAAATTCCATAATTTGTTAGGAATTATATTGTTTTCTTTAAGGCATGAGGAGATTTCTGAAGCTCACGAGATGTCCAATAATGATTGGATCCTAGAGGACCCTTCGTTTATCGATCGTGAAATGGATCAATTCACAGATTACTGCAGAAAGAGTAAAGCTCCGATTATGGAACGGTATGTTTTAATGAGTTTTAAGAACAATTCAGCATTCATCTTATAATGTCTGAATCTTTTTCTTTCAAAACAACTCAGTGAGATTGCTTTACGAGTGATCTTATGTCTTGAGATCAGTTAAAGGGACCGACACCTTTGTCAACGGCCTCTTCAAAGTCTGTCTGCACGCTCTCGTTGTTAAAGAACAGAGAAATAGTGTGCGCAATGAAGAGGCCATTGAGTGAGGTCACTCTCCCTTTATGGTTCCCTATGCTTTCCTGCTCCTAAGCTATGGTTATGATCTAAACAGATAAACGGCTTCCAGCCACAACGTTCTTGCACTATGCTTCTTTCACTTTCGAATTTAATATTTCAATAAGTATATAGGTAAAATGATACAGAATTGTATGTATCCTTCTTTTCAGATGGTTGTGTTCTCGCTCCTTCCGTACCATAGGAACTGTGCCACACCCCGAGTGTGGATTGCATGTGAGAAACGATCGATCGTCGGAACCCGAGACGTCCTACGTGGCCCTCAAGCAGAGACCCGCCAAGTTTGTGCGAGAATTCGATCCCGTCCTACCCTCTAGACATCATTCATTCTTTCATTGAACTTTGATTTTTCATCTTTGATCTGTATTATAATTAATCTTTGATTTTTGATCTTTGATCTATATTGATTGTTAATCTTTGAACTATATTATAATTACTATTTGATTTTTGATCTTTGATCTGTAATATAATTAATCTTTGCTCTTTGATACCTGCATGCAATTTTTATAGGAACCGATATTGTTGATATTTTAGATTTTATCTTTGAACTTATACCCTTGTTCTAATTCTGCATGATCTTTAATCTAAAGATACCGAAGTACAAACCTTTAAAGGGAGCGTAACCTCACTCAATGGTCTCTTCGACGCGCAATGCTCTCTCGTTGTTAGAGAACAGAGAAATAGTGTGCGCTATAACGAGACCATTGAGTGAGGTAACGCTCCCTTTAAGATGTCATGCCCCTCAGTTGCTATCATTGAATCTAATATTTTTTTAAATTGAGCTGTAATTTTTCCGTTGTTCTTTATTTTCTGAACTTTAATCTTTGAATTATAATCCGTAAACTAATATCGATTCCCCTCACTGTTACTGTTTTCCCGTTGTTTCGTTAATAAATATTGCACAGTTTTGTTGGAAGGTGATGAGAAAGCACAGATAGCAGAATGTAAACAACATAAACAACAATAATGAGTTGACATGCAGCCCCGCGCTCGGCTATCTCTTGCCACAAGACCACCCGAACAGGCCAACCAAGCCTGGTCCAATTGGTACTGGTATCAAAACCAGGAGTGAAGGGACGGTGTCGCCGGCTGGCAACTGAGCGACGAATTATACCGTTATATGCTATGTGATGCGTGCACCCCGATAAAAAGAAGTCTGCGCATGTTCCGCATGTTGAAAAACACGTTGAAGACGGAACTACCTTTACCTTTACTTTTTATTACTAATGGGAAACAATCAAACCGAATGTAATAATGTTAAAAAATCATGTAGCTTAAATCAAATTAACAATTCCCTAGCTAAGGTCAACTAAGGCAATATATTGTTAATTATAACGGAACAAATAAAAATTTCATTAAAAATTTTTTTCCTTGGATATATTTTTATATTCTATAAAAAAAGAAAATAAAGTAATTATGTGTTTTCAGTTTCGTTCAATCGGTATTGCTTCTTTTGTGGCGAGAGTGGATCACAGTGTTCTGGTTCAAGCCATTTTGTTTCCATAGCCAGACAAGCGAAAGACGATTGCATTTGAGAGAGTTTCTATGTTGAGCGGTCGTTTTCGCTTTCAAAGTCTATAGAACATTGTGGGATGTCAACCGATTCCTTACCTTGGTTTAACAAAATTATTCTTGCATAAATACATTTTACACTATTTTAATTACGTATCTACATAAATTAAACGCATACAAAGATAATTAGGTATTATTTAAATTCATATAGACACAATGCTTATGGTCGCATTCTCTTTCGTATAGTCTTCTCGGAGCGGTCTGTATAAGTGATATATTTTCGTGAGTCTTTTTATTGATATGGCTAAATGTTTTTGTTTGATCTTTGATATTTTGCAGTGATCTTTCTTCTTGGTCAGGCTCCCGTTGTCCTCATTGAACATGAGGTCATCTTGGAGTGAGATGGTAGGCTTTTTGAATATACCTACTTTTTTTAAACTTCACGCACATAATAGTATTGTGTATGACATGAAGCATTCTCACGAACTTGAAAGTAAAAAAAGAAAGAAAGTAAAGCAGAGATTAAATCCTGGTTGTGTTAGATGATTTCAAGTAAAAAAAAACTAAAAATTAAATAGAAAATAATCCCATGTGAAACTGGACCGACCCGCATGGATATTGCCTTATCAGTAGAATGTAATAGAACAATAATGAATTTTTTTCTCAACTCATAATCAGGCGCCACATCTCCGTACCATCTTTCTCTTGTCGTGTGTTTTACTCGTGAAAGGATTGTTGGATATTGATCGATGCGAAACGGATACGGTATCTGTCCACAGTGTTCGAAAATCAGAAATGTCTCTTCGTCAGATTTGCCACATCCATTCGAAGAATCATGATAAATTGGTCCTGTTTACGGATAACGCTGATGCGTTTTATAAGGAAGATTCATCTCTGATAATCCAGATCAAGTAAGTACTCTGAAATTTGTTGGTATTGCTCACATTTGCTCATACACGGTTACATTTGCCTTACGTGCCTTCGCCGTAACCCCCTCCGCCGCGTCGGAGAGGAGGAATGTAACGGTGCATCATTGCTGAAGTACCAGCGTATGTATATGGTACAAGCTTTCAAGGGAAGTGTGAGAAATATCTTGTAGACTTTTCGGCACTACTTCAGAATAGGGTACCAGTCCAAAATAATAGTATAAATGTCTAATTTAAACGTCCTTTCATTGCTGTTTATTTCATTTTTCATATCATTTTGGACTTGCCCGGTGTTCTGGTACCCTATTCTGAAGTAATGCCGACTTTTCAACGAGAGTTTCCCCCGATAGGCAAAGACATTTCTTGCACTTCCCTTGTTAGTTTAAGATGATCGAAGAACAATACATTTTGCTGTTATGTTGTTTGACTGATGTCCTTGCAGGCCATTCACGGCTAAGAAATGGCTAATTTACATGAGAGTAAATGGATTTGATCTGGATTTTACGGAAGGATTGCAACTTTATCATGGAGACGTATTTTTATTCGAGTGCATAGAGAATCCGTCACGTGACTCTCATGCTTGGACGACCATAGGTTTGACCATTAATGATAGGCTCAAAAGTTATGAAAAAGAAAAGAAAACAGAAAAGTACCCTATAAAAAAAAATTATGTGGATTTTTCTTAATTTCAATTACATAGAAGTTAAATTTATAATTCCCTAGATTACAAGTGGTAGGGATATTCTACTGTTTTAAATCAATCTCGGTTACCGCTAGCTTCTCGCATTTTAGAATCTTGGGAGGTCGAGGCGGCAGTCTTCAATTCGTCAATGATATTCTGCGCATTCACGGCTACCTCAGCAAATGATGACGTAATAGGCCTAAAATTCGTAGTTCTTTTATTCCAGAGCATTACACGATTATGAATTTTCAGTTCAGTTACATGGAACAGTTACATAGTGGCAAACCAAACATTCGATATTCAGCGAATGGAATTTGGAGGAGAATAGACAGTAATTATCCTGCATTCTGGACTCCTAGCCCGTCGTATGGTAAGCATATTTCTCTTTCTATTTAAATTGAAAAAAAAACTTATTTTAAAGTGAGATGCAACCCCGATCGCGTGGTGTTCAACGGTTCGTACGATCCATATGAATTTTTCATCTATCCCGTAAGTTACTGTTTGTTCAATAGTTCAATTTCTGAATAAAAGACTGCCTGAAAAGAACGAAATTGCCTTGTGGTCTTACACAAATCTGCAAAACCAGATTCTCATTAAACGACTGTAATATGGGACCAATTTTTTGAAACTTTTGATCGAAATTAATATAGTTCCTCGTCTCATTTTATCTGAGAAGAGCGAGAGGGTAAATTATAATTGATTCATATCTTTCGCTCTTCAGATCCTCGACACATCAACACTCCAATTCAACTGCACGGGATCGAATGGCTCCATCCTATTGTGAGCTAGTTTTCATTCTATTTTTCTTACGCAGTATAATATTGTCTAATATGGTTTTGATTTTATCGACATTTTTCTTTTCTTCACTTCTCTAATTTCACATAACTTCGTAGCGCCGGCACGACAGATATAATGGAAAGAGCGTCGAGCATCACTTGCAATAATCATAAAATGTTTGAATATCTAACTGAAAATGGAGACATCGAAACCGTACCAGATGATCAAAAACTGTATGCTTACTGCGCAGTCGAAGGTACATTCTTCCATGTATTGTCCGTATAAAACTTACTTGTGTAATTACCTTGCAACTGGCTGCTAAACAGAGAAAGAAATATCGATCAACTCCCCACTATTTCCTCCCTTCCTTCCTCACTCTCTCTGATCTACCCACTATCTCACTTGTGCCCTCTCTCTAAACATAGAAAACATTGCGGCATTGGCTGGCTACTCTCATACCAAATAAACAAGTGTTTTTATACTGTCAATAATACATCCAATCTTCATCTTCTAATCAATCTCTATCAATATCAATCTCAATCAATCAATGTTCAATCGGTGTGATTCTTTTTTCTGGGTAGAATTGTCCAAACACAAACCCCTACTCTTTGAATTTATATTACTTTTTTGCAGTTTGTAAACAATGCATTCTGCCTCCGCCATCCGATACAACGTTACCGAACGTAACCTTCCTGGCTGGCAGTGAAACTTCATGCGCTTCCATCACCGTAATTTTGCTATTTATTCACATATTAGTAAATGATACAACATTATCAACGTAAAATTTCTACTTTAAAAAAATTTCTACAATAGTAAGATTTTGACGGTGGCATTGTATATTTGAATATATTACGAATCCATTTTTTTCTAGTGTCCCGGCAACAAGTATCTTGTGAACCGGAATCTTTACATCGAAGGAACTTACAACGAACCCATTTGCGCCATGTTCAACGGTGAGTCTCGTTGGCAAGTACCAAATCGAGATCTCATTGTCAACACTGTATCTTGCTTTGCTGAATGTAAGTCGTTTTTTTTTAAAAATAATTACGATAATACTTTCAGCATTTATAAAATGTAAAATATTTTCTCGAATGATGAAATAATACTTTAGTTACTCATTCACGCTTTGTATTTCTTTGTTTCCCTTGCGAAAATCGATAAAAATTGAGATGATTGCAATATCGCCAACCCGATTCTTTTCGACTGCCCTCTACATGAAGATGTCTCATTGTGCACGAATGTATGATTTTTTGGATAGTATAAGCTTATCTTTATTTTTGTCTTATTGTGCATTCTCATCTTAATTTAGATTTCGACGAATGTTGGCGGTGAAATAAAATGCCATGAAAGTGACCAAACACTTACGTAATTTTCTATTTTAAATTTTATTATTTTAAATTTAATTTTTTAATTTTTAATTAACTATAGGTTCCGTTCTCAATGGTCCGATCAATCGACCGATGTCCAGCCATTTTCTTGCAACAAAACGACGGGAAGTTGGACCGAATCAGAGATCGTTAAGCACGGCAGGCTGTTCTGCATGGGTAAGCTTTCGTCATACAAAATTCACCTAAAATTGATCCTTTGCCATACTCGCACAATTTCCTTTTCTTAGAGAAAGCCAAACCAGAAAATGAGCATTACTGTTACATTTATTATACCACACATGATGTCTAGGTGCGGTTAAGAATGCGAAATAATAGTTGTTTAAAGATACAGTAAAAAATAAGCTAAATCTCTGCTTAAGCCGCTCTCTCTCTCTCTGCCAAAATCTCCATTGAAATTGAGACCAGAAAAGAGTAATTCGTTTCAGCAAAGAAGCCGGTGACTGAGGCTTCAATCTCGAGCGTTACCATTTTGCTATATGTGCTGGCTGGCGTTCTATTTGCTATTGCTATTATCTTAATTATTTGGTTAACGATATACGTGATACGCACAATCAAAGAGGCACGTTTAAAATTTTTTTTAAAATTTTTATTTGTTCAATAAAGGTATATTTTAATTGTATAATCAAATAGGCAAATCAGATGGTTAGGCATAATATTTAATTTAGGCATTAATAGAGTGCATTTACACGTTTTAAAAAAATAACATACTTCACATTGAAATAAATGAAAGATATTTGTTGAGGATTCGAACGAACCTGACTCTGACAATGATGATGGGGACTCACCGACAATGAATTCCTCCGGTTTGCCTATTTAATAGCGTTTGAAAAATATACTTATAACGAGTGGATGTGTGAAAAGTCAAGAACAAAAGGGGCGAGGGAGTATGCAAAACGAGGAGAGATTTCTTTGTTTTTTTTCTTTTCTTTTCTTAACTTTTAGACAGAGCAAAAGTCACAGTCAGGATAATCTGAAATTAGTACTTGTGCCGATGATTTCGACAGAAAAGAGCGAGAACGTAAACTCTAAAATTACCCACACAAAAATAAGAGGAAACAAAATCTAACTAATGAGGCACAGCCATAGCAAATTTTACTACTCATTCTAGCAACGCTCTCTCGCAGACAAAGAAAGCGATAGAGTGTTGGCAGAGCGGAGACTCCATGGATTAATAATTCGCAGTGTTTCAAAGATTTGCTATTAAAGATTTCTACTATATTCAGATTCCAAACCTTCTGCACTGTCTATGCACGTAGATGAAATAATTACGGAGGTATTGACAGTGCAAGATAAACCTGTTTTGTCTTCGTTTCTTCATATGTATATTGATATATTTCCGTCTTTCTAAAGAAAAGGCAAATAATGGCGAAAAATAAAATGAGTGACTTCAAACGGGTTTGGTAACGACCAAAATAGTACGGGGAGAAGAGAGAGCGAGGAGGGAAGGGAAGGAAAGAGGGGGATTGAGATCACTCATCGAATATTTTTGTATTTAGCAGAGGACACTTCTGTGTTTAGCAGGTAGTAGCAACTCTAGTATTTTCAAACTACTAGTTTACTTGTCATTCCTTGCAAGTCTACGGCTAGTTAAACGTAAGTTTACTGCTTGTGGTGTATTATACTGTAATGCATTTCGTCAAATGTTCTTTCACTAGTAGTACACTAACAGCAAACTGCTAGTCTATGACGTAACGTAAGTAAACTATTAGTTTGGAAATACCAGAGAAGGTGTTTACACAAGTACATTGCAGTTTCCCGACGATGACATGGATCTCACAGAAAAGGGATTGGTTCATCTTGGCCAGGCATGTATTTATTATTTATTTATTTATTGTATTTATTTATTTATTGAGGCATTTATGTATTATACATTTGAACACACAAAAATCTATATGCGCGCCACATCGATTTGTGTTTTAATTATTTGAAGAAAGATTTTTTTCAATTACGGAAGGCTTGTAAACTTATTGTTAGAAATTTTCACCGTAAATTCGCTAGCGCACATTAGTATTTTATAAAAATAATTCAACTTTAGGCATGGATCAATGGTGATGGCGGATTAGATCGTTTAGAAGACCAATATCAAGTACTTGAAGATGTGTTATACCAGGTACATAAAAACCGCGATCTTGTTTTGTAAATTGCCCCGATACCTAACATAAACATGTGTTTTTTCGTTATCGAAAGACCATGTGACAATGTAAAATAGTGTAATGCAAATATAAACAACTTTTCGATCACCAAAAACGTGAAACGCGATATGAGTGGATTTTAAAAAAAATTCCGATCAGTTTGTTTAGGGTCGATCGGGTCAAAATAGTAAAATTGATGTGTTGAACGAATGGGCACTAAAATAAATGTTAATATACTATCAGCTCGGACGAAATCGCACATCGATTGTAATCTTCGTCTACTTATTCCAGACCGTCTTCGAAAGCGTTCAGAATCGTTTGATCCAAGGTTAAAAAAAATATATTTCATGAAAGTATCCGCCAAGATAAAAAAATAAATATTTCTAACTATAAGACATTTATATGAACAAACCTTCCAGGCATATTTTTGAAAATATGAAGTTTTTTTGTGATGGTTCTCAAAATCAAAACACGATCACAGTATTATCAAAGGTTTTTTTTGTTTCTCAGACTTATTTTTCTTCGGACTCATGATCCTCCAACGAGCAGCGATGAACAACCTTCGTCCGATAATTTATGATGGTTACATTCGCATGATCACTGCTAAAATGGAAGCCATCATCGACACTCTCGGATATGAGCCTAAGGATGGAGAGTGTGAGATATTCTTTATTTATTTATCGTACACCACGAGGGTGTTTCAACAAGTACAAGGTGTTCGAGTGCAAGAAAATATGTGAAATTACAAAATTATTATAAGTTAGGAAGATGGAGATTGAGCTTCCATTCTTTAAGCTTTTTGTCGCACAAACACTGAAAGCAGTGCACGAAGCCACGCTGAGTTCACAGTATCGTCTAAATTCTGACTGGATATGCAATCAACACACCCCGAGCTAATTTGAAACTCTCCGCGCTGGCCTCACTCGCTCGCTTTCATTGCCTACGAGAGAGTACCAAGCGGTGAGACAAATTGACACGGGGTGCGCCTTTAAAGGGACTGATACCTTTGTCAACGGTCTCTTCAACGGCCTACGCTCTCTCGTTGTTAGAGAACAGAGAAATAATGTGTACGATGAAGAGACCGTTGAGAGAGGTCACTATCCCTTTAAAACACCCAATGTTATTTACAGCCATCCTGGACTCGGCTCGTCGTGCTGCAGCCCTTCACTTCCTCACGCTGTGGTCGACAAAGCCAGAAATCGATAATGTCAATAGATTTTTTAATATTTAGCACATCATATCCATTTGGAAATTGTCCCTGCAACAAATTTTCGACAAATTTTATTAAACAAAAATGCTTTTGTTAACTACTATTATATATATTTAGGGTTTGGCGGCAGCATATGCCAAATTTGGTCTCTCTGATTCCACGATTCGAAGGGCCACAATTGTGAATGAAGTTCGCCAAAACAGGCTTAAAGTATGTCGGGTTTGGTTAACTGTAGCAAGTGCTCACGGGATACACAATAAAGGCACACTCTGAGCTAACACTCCGTTCTAGCAATGCTCTCTCGCTTTCTTTGCCTGCGAGAGAGCGTTGCCTGAGCAGAGAGTAATATTAGCGCAGAGTGTACTTTTTACGGTCTTTTCGCACTGTCCTTTAGTTGTATTTGGCAAGTAAGAGTGTATTTTAATCGTTTACATGCCAAATAAATATTACAATGATTTTTATTTTATTTTAGGCGGATGACGTACTCAATGAGATCCTCGCTTGTCCACCTCCTACAAAATATGATATGAAGGTGCATACGATTTACCGTAATACTTCTCGTCTCCATTCGTAATAAAGAAATTTGGAATTAGACTGAAAAGGCAATGTTTGAAGGGAGCGTTACCTCTCTCATTATCAATGATCTCTACATTGCGCTCACTAGTTGAGAGAGGTTACGCTCCTTTAAAAAGTGGGTTGTGATATGATATTTTTTAGAAGAAAAAGGTTGATAATTCTAAATTGATTCAATCTTTCCGCCCTGGTCCTTGACTATGGTTCGTTTAGGAAGTAGAAATACTTGCACGATGTCAATAATAATAATGAAAATGATATGGTACAATGAAGTGAAATAATTACAGAGATAATATCTTTTGAACTCAGTCTATGGCAATTGTGAAAAATTCTTATATACATACGTAATGTAATACTGTGACTTAGTTGTTACCGTTCTGTTCGCTTCTTATTTTATCATTAGTACTGTTGAATGATCTTTTTTGACTCTGTCATTAATTTGAAAGATGCGATAAAATATTTTTTTATTTACATTATTCAGGAAATGGTCAATAAACGCGCTGATCTACTCTTCGCCCTTGGATGTGTTCGGCCAATCGACATGGAATTAGTCTGTTTCAATGTGAGCATTTGAATATCATTTACTTTTTCGATTTCAAATTTCAATTTGAAATTTCAAGCAATTTCGGAAAATATTATAAAATGTTACAATAATATAGTAAACAAAATGTATTGATAAGTGGTATAACGCGAAGTTTCATTTTTTGCTTCGCATTGTCCTGGAATCGATTTTCATTATTTTTCCAAAATTTAATTTCAGGTCGGATTAAAGACTAGCGATCTCTTCCATTACTTCATGGGACTTCTCGAGTGCGGACCTGAGGATATTGAGACACTCGGAGATGTTATTAAATTCTATTATGTATGATTGTATTATGCAATGTTAGACACTTCTTCGGTTTCTGGCCACCCACATCGTCCACCAAGTGAGGACGACGGTTCCATTCGATCGAAAAGATCGAAATAGGGGGGGGGGGGGGTTGGGGTCGGGAGTGGCCAGAAACCGAAGAAGTTCCCAATATTATTATTATTATTATTATTATTATTATTATTATTATTATTATTATTATTATTATTATTATTATTATTATTATTATTATTATTATTATTATTATTATTATTATTATTATTATTATTATTATTATTATTATTCAAAATTTTGAGTATTAAGTACATGCTTACTTCCGTTTCAGACTCATCGTGCGAGAATCGCCGCTCTTATGAACAGTAAGAACTTTTACTTCCAGGTATCGAGCGGATAAAAATTCTTGTATTACTCATTTTATATTTTAATACAATTTTTAAATGTCAAAAAAGGACATTGCAGGAGCTTGACAGAATGATGTCCTATGTCATCTCGAACAAGCACTTCCTCAGATTTGTCAAGGCACGGTAGATGGCATCCATAAATGCAGTACATTCCATTCACTGTGCAGTGTACCGTACACTTTTTCGAAATGCAGAATACAATTATAATAGCAACATCTTTTCAAACAGTCCTTTATCAGGCTTTCCCCATATTTCACATTAAAAAAAAAGGTTTTTTAGAAGGCATCCATCAAGAAAACGACAAAGAAGTACATGGAGGTAAGTATAAAATATAGATCAAAATATACAATTCAGTGACAACATGAATCAAATTTTGATAAATTGGGCAGAATAAATAATATGCCCCGAATCTTTTATATGAACTAAGTCGGCTGAGTGTGATGTTTCACTTGAGAAATCATAAGAACAAATTTCCAGAAAAAAATTCGTTCAAATACGAAAAAAATAATTTTTTTTTGTGGTTATAATATTTTATAGTGTTTGTTAGCCGAAATATCTATTTTCATGATTTCTCAAGTGGACAATGGCCGAATTAGTCTATATAAAAAATTTAGGCAGATGATTTTAATGGATAGTAAACACTAACTCTTCCTAGTCTCTCGTAAATAACCAGTCGCACGAGTTTTCACGACCTTTAAAGGCATACCCCAATCTAATTTGACTCTCCGCACTGACAATAATCTCTCGCAGACAACGAAAGCAAGAGAGTGTGGCCAGAGCAGAGAGTTTCAAATTACCTTGGGGTGTGCCTTTATTGACCTTAATTTGGGCGCACGTTTCGTCACACTCAATCAACATCATTTTTTTTCGGGGCTAATGTACGAATTTAGATAGTTGCTATTAGCTATTGGCTCTTTCATGATTAGTTCATTATGATTATATCCTATTAGATTTTCCTATTAGATTAATTCATCATACCATTTTAGCTGGAAGACCGATGCAATCGATGGGTGGAATCATTCATGAGAAGTCGTGACCTTCTTGAATTCACCATGACTCCTCCCAAATTCTTTCCCTTGATTATCCTTCAAAAGGATGCTTGATATCTTTGATCATGACCCACTGCTAATTCGTGATTGTTCATCATAGATCTCCCAACTTTGCTTGAAATTCATCGATTTCCTTTCATTGTAAAAATAATCGACTCCCCTTTCATTAGTCCCAATTTCTTCTTCCTCTTGTTCGGTCGTCCTTTCATTTGGTGTGGGAATAAACCTCTTCATATAGCACACTGATCGTCTTGACAAACATAGAAAACAGAGAGAGACCCATGCCGTTTAGGGATATCTGAATTTCGATGATTCGCAAGAGATGTTGTGTGTAGAGGAACATTCCCTGTAACCGACTCTCCATATTCTATCGCCAATGAGACAGAACGGTCAGAGCGGAGAATGCAAAATAAATCGTTACTGTATTCACCTTCAGGATACCTCCTGGTATCCTGATAGCAGTGGGAGACTAAAACTATGTAGTTGGAGCAACCGACGACGCAGTGGATCGTTATAAAAGGTTAAGGTAAGGGCACAACCCGTTATTCAAAGCACACGAAGTCCTGCCGGTGATCACTGCTAGGCCAGTGATCTTTCAAGGCAAATCGTCATAACATAAACAAATTAAGGAAAACACGTTTATCCTAGCATAATATTCAAAAGACATTATTCCGACTGTAGCCAACCTTCCGAGATGTGTTTTCATAACGCTGTATCATCACACAACACATTTCATTCTACATTCCCACAATAGTTCCTCTTGGACTGGTCCAATATCACATTTGTTTGTAGTAGTTATTGCACCATACATCTATCGCTATAGTACAAACATATTCGGCTCTACTTTATTACGCCACTCTTTCATTATTCCGTATAGGTGGCCTGCATTTTTCTCATTTTTTCTGCATACATGCTCTGCATTTTTGGGACAATCATATTTCTCTTCTAGAATTTCCTACGAAAACAAGTTATACTGTACTATACTCTGGTCTGTTATTCAACCGAACTGAAACCTGATTTTTAACAACATTAATGTTCAGTCTAGTTTTTTAACCTAAACCGAAAGTTTGTCTAAACTCAAAATTACGTTTTGTCAAAAAGTAAACCAAATTTTTCACATGTTCAAAGTTGTAATTTCGTTCCAAACTCGAAAACACAACCCTGACTTTTAACAGCCACGACTGAATCAGTTGAAACGACCTTTTCATTTATCATGCCTTTACGTTGATCTTTACCATCTCTGTGATCGTTTTTCATCTCGTTCGAAAGTTTAAAGCTCCGCTTTCATTCAATAATGTGCTTTAGTATATATTTCACAATTTGATGGAGACTCTCAGTTTGCATTTCTGATATGCAACAAAAGCGTGACCATGGTAAATTAGTCGAATGCGTATGGCTTGCGGTATTCCTACCTCTGAATTCTTCCCACGAACATGATCAATACCTTTATCAACATCCCATCGTTATCGTTATCAAAATCAACAGTGAATATGATTCATCAAATATCTCTGACTCATACCAATTTGCACTCATTCCTTTATATTTCTGTCCTTCACAGATAATCTTCCGCTCACGTTGATTGGTCGAACAAACAGCGTCATATCTTTCTACATTTCGAATAATTTAATTTAAATTAAATTATTTTCAACTTCATTGATTTATTGACAGGTACTCGTCTGTTTGCGTATTTCTACAAAACATTTTTGTTATTGGGGAAATCAGTTCAGTTATATCAGTTATTTGTTTAGTATACAAATCACTAATAGTAAGATTTCACATAATGTAATAAATACTACCCTTTCCTAGCAGACCTATTAGGTTAAAGAGTATGATCAGAATGGTTTCATTACCAGAATGGCTGCTCCTCTACGTTGGCGTTTCTATCGTTCAGTCTCGTGGATGCTGCCTGGATTCATCAAGAAGAAATTAGCCATCAGATTGGCCAAAGACCAAGCGAAAGATGTGAGTGCTTTGTATTTAAAGGTGTACTCAAAAGACGGAAATAAAAAACATGTGATTGCGCACAAAATTGACCTAACTGAAAAAGCAAGAAAAGTCATTCCATGACGTTTTCATTTTCCATGATATTTTTCTCACCAAACAACATGAAAGAATGTCAACCAGGCTCACCTTTGGAAGACAGAGAAGAAGTAAATAATGCATGGTGTACCAGCTTGAAACAATACAAGCATGCTGCACGAGAAAAAAAATAGAATAAACATCACAAAATTCATCAAAAATCGACATTATTCACACCGAAAAGAGAGCGCTGTCACAGTTGAACAAAGGGACATAATGGTGTAGATCGGTGAAGGACTCTTATTGTTGGGACCATCCGTCTCACGCACATTCTTCATGTTTGATAAACTGTTGATTAAGAGTGTTTCAGGCGATACGCGGGAGGATTTGGTGCTGATCTCGTTATTTTGTTACTTCAACACAGTCTTTCACGCTGAGACGCATTCATACAGTTTATAATTTTTGGATGATTCATATTTTATGTGAGATAAATTATTCGCAGAAAAGTAAACATTAACAAGACAAAAGAAGAATCGATTGAGTTTTTTTTACAGAATTTGTTTTTTTAATGTCAATTTAACCCTAACTGGAGAAAGATCTATTGTTGAAATGTTGTTGTCACTGACTTTAAAAAAAGATTTCAGGCAAGACAAATACATTGCATTCGTTTTTAAAAGGAACACTAATTTAGAAATCGCCGCTCTGGCAATGCTTACTCGCTTCCTTAGTCTACTAGGGGATAGAAAAAATAAAAGGATAGAAAAAATAGGTCGGTGTGTGCATTTAAGCTTATTATCATTAAACGAATATTTTAAACGTGATATAAGGTGAACCTGAATCATCCAAACTTCTAATAGAATAAGGTTGGCGCAATAGGAAAACTAGCATTTTGGAAAGCTATAAGGAAGCAGGAAAACTAGAATTTTATAAAATCCATCCAGTAAAATTCAAACAATGAATCATCTAAACAGTGTTCATCTCTGCATGCCATCGTACTCTTCTCATATGTGATATTTGCGGCAGGAGTATTGGATATTGATCGATGTATAACGGACACGGTATATTTTCACATTTACTCAGATTCAGAAAAGATCGAAATTGCTGTCCCATCAGGTGTGCTACTATCATGAAATATGTTTTACTGGAGATGATGCGCTATCTTCGTTTGATAAATCTTCGGCTTCCTTTTATAGAAAAAATTGTACACTAATCGTCCAAATCAAGTGAGTAGCTCGCTTCAATAAAGCTTTTTCTTCTATTACATTCATATTACAAAATTAAATACTTCTTCTCTAACTAAACTTTGTACATTTTCCAACGGAATCTTTAAAAATATTAGCGCTTTACATATGACTTTATATTCCCAGTTTGTAAATTACAGGCCATTCAAAGCTAATAAATGGCTCATCGACATGAGAGTAGAAGGCGACGAACTAAATGTCACTCAGGGACTAAACCTATATCAAGCCGATACTCTTATCGTTGGGTGTTCAGGAAATGGTTTGAAGCAACATTCCGATATAGAAACAGGTTTTAATTAAACAATTACTCCTCCAAATTTAGCTTTATTTTAGAATGGTGGAATCCAGACCAACCAATCTTCAATTCCACAATGATTTTCTGCGCCTTCACGGCATCTACCAATAAAACTGATGTAACAAAACACTTAATAACTAAGTTACTAATTTGTAAATGTGAACTCAATACTTATTACGTGACGAAAGAAGTCGTAACTTAACTTTCAGTACTCATTATCCCTACTTATTTCAACAAAGTAATTTTGTTTTTGTTTTCAGTTCAGTTCATTCGGCAAAATCGGTGACAAAGCAAACATTCGATACACTGTTAAGGGAACCGAGAAGAAAATTGAGGGCTCGGGGAATGCGTTATGGACACCATCCTCCTCTTATTGTAAGAATTCGGTTTTACTGTGAGGGGAATTTTTTTAAAGAATTTCGAACTTTACTTTGTCAGCCGTAATTTCGGTTCCAGGAAAATGCGATTAAATATCTAATTTTAAGAAACTCATTGTTAGAAAAATCTTCAAGAAAAATGTATCGTTTTGTTTATTTTTTCATCATATTTTTTAATTTTTAGGCAATATTCGGAACTTTAGAACGTTTTTTCAACTTGTAGAATGCATTGTAGGAAATCGTCTTGTGATCAATTGTTAAACTATCGAAAATTAATGCTTTAACCACCATTTTACAGTACGATGCAATCCCGAGGATGTGATTTTTAACGATACGCACAACCCAGATAAATATTTTGTCTATCCAGTAAGTATGAAACATACAGTACCGTGCAAAAATTTGGACGCAAAATTCGAATTGTTATAACTTTCTACGTCCTTCACCGATCGACCTCGGTTTAATTTTATTATGTAGTATAAATATTAGAGAAAAATTTGATCGTATCGATTATTATCTAAGGTGATGAAATGATTTCATCATACTTCAAATGCCGAGATGTGATCGTATAAATAGGTTTATTCTCAAGTAGATTTTTTCTTCCCAAACCATATTCATCCCAAACCATATTTAGGCTTACGGTATTTCCCAGCTCGTTTTTTCTAAAAATCTAAAAAAATTGCCATGACGTGCCTAAACATCTACCTAACACAGGGTACATCTACAAAGTGGCGAGATTACAGAAATTCAATTACGACTTTGCTCATGAAATCATCATTGGAAGTCAAAGTGGACGGAATTTAATTTCGTTCGCTATCAATGATACAGTATTTCGTATCTACTTTGATAGGATTTTGAACCAGGTGTTTAATAAGGACATTCACTAGAAGCACGGTTACAAGCGCTGACTACTAACCACTTGTGAGCTACACGCTCTACGCACCCATTCGCTAATATCTAATAGAGAACATAATGCCACTTCCTATGTCCCACGTTCTTCTTGTCAATAGTGCACACCAAATCTCGTGGGTCCCCTTCTTTAACCTCGAATGATATTTTTATAGGCAAAGTCGTAATTGAATTCATGTAATCTCGCCTGTTTGTATGTGTTAGGTAGAAGTTCGCAATTTTTTTTTGATTTTTTAGGAAATCCTGCTGGGAAATTTCGTAAAAACCCAATTTTTTTCTAATTTTCTCTTCAAGTGACGTTAACCTTCCGAAATTGGCATGGCGCTGCCCCATGACTATGCAATGATACTTGTTGAATCGGAGGCCTGTAGCTCAACTACGGACTGAGTTATGGCGAAATTAGCTCATTCCTTATTGCTGTATGCAATCAACGTGGTTAATGGCTTAAAATGATCACTAATAATACTGAGTAGTTCGTTCCTTCTAAAAATTGGACTCACAGAAAAACTCTATCTGGGAATAATCCTATTTTTAATATCATATAAGTATGATGAAATCATTTCATCACCGTAGGTAATAATCGATACCATCAAATTTTTCTCCAATGTTTTTTTTACATTGAATCAACTTTAACAGCTTTAATCGGTGTTTCTTAGGTGGGTTGCCATGAGGTTTCTCCATTCCGAACGATTGTACCTCGCCACTTGCAAGAATTGAGGTCCTTCTGACTTCACGAAATCATTCCTCCATCTCTTAACTGGGCGACCTTGTTTCCTCTTGCAACTGGGGGTTCCAATGTTTATACTACATAATAAAATTAAGCCGATGTCGATCGGCCGAGGACGTAGAAAGTTATAACAATTCGAAATTTGTGTCCAAGCTTTTGCACGGTACTGTATGTGACACTCTAATCGGTTCTTTGTTCTTCATTCTGAGCTGTGTTTTATTTATTTTTAAATTTAAATGTTATTACAATATTACGTACAATTATAATATAATATTGTTAAGTAATACACGTAAAATTATTTGCAAATCCATGAAAAGCTCCATTTGCATCGATTGTTGTTTGTTCTATTAGAGTATGCATAAATATTTATATTTTTGTTATTATTCTTCAGATGCTTGATTCAAGTGGAGCCAAAATCGATTGCTCGGGTTCGAATGGATCTATTCTTGTGTGGGTGATCTTCTTATTGTTAGTACAATTTTTAATCGAATAGAAATTGATTTGCAGTGTTTACAATGATACAGAGAGCATGGATGAAACGTCTGAAATCACTTGTAATGCCGATTATGAGTTCGAATACGCTACGGACACTCTTGGAAACAAAACGTTTATTCCCAAGGGAGAAATATTAAACGCTTTCTGTGGAGTCAAAGGTAACTTTATCAGCGATTTTGTGAAGTGAAACCAGTATATATACAGTATATCTTATAAGTGTATTCGGGAAGCATCTCCAATCCTATAATATTTGTATAGAATTTATCATTAACGAGTGCATTTGGCTCCCTATTCATTTTGATTTAAAATCCATTTAAATATTTTTTTTTAAAAAGTATAAGATGTATAAAAATGAACTACTTTTATTTATAGTGTGTACGCAGTGTACACGAATTCCTCCGCCAGCACAAGTGGGCGAAAATTATCTTCCAGTCGAAATTACTCCTGGAAATGATACATCGTGCGCTTCCCTCACAGTACGCTTTCGTTTACTTATTGATTCATCAATTTGCATAACACCATGAAGCACATTATTGATTAATAGCTTTATTGTTACAGTTATATTAAATACGTGCATGCATATCACTCCTGTACATTGATTTACTTACTAAATTAATACATGTGATTTTCAGCAAAATTGTTCATGCGTTTCAGAGAAAGTTAATACATTAATCTCGTGTTAGTGATGTAAAGTTCGCCAACCTTGCCCATCATTCTTAAGAATTATTTTAGTAAAGCAAAAATTGCGCTTAAAATCCCTAGCTAAAGATAATTATATGGTCTTGAAAAGAATATTAGCCCTTTGTCTAGCTCTATTGGAAATAATGGAGATGTGTTAATTAATCTTTAAATTAGGGGTCATGTGAATACCTAAGTATTTAACAATAGAAGAAGGGGATAAAGCATGACCATCAAGATAATAAACAGTTCTATTCATAAGAGGTCCAAAATGCATAACTCTTTGATGGTGAGAGGGTCATATTCCATAATTGGTTCGGAGATTAGGTCAATGGTATTTTGAATATCTACAGATGAAGATGGTTGAGATGATAAAGAGGTCCAATCAATATTCGGATAATTGAAATCGCCTAAAACAACAGAAGGGTGGGAACAATCTGTGCATAGAGTTAATAGATCAATAAATGGCATATTGGACGATGTAGGCGAATTTGGGGCACGATATAATCAAACGTGATAGAAGGCCTAAAACAGATAGTTGTCAGAACGGTAATGAGAATAGGGCGGGTTCAGATCAGTCTAGCCATTAGCCCGCGTTTAGTCTTCAGTGTTTTTTCTCGTTTTCATGCTGAACATAGACTTCGATAAACAAGAAAAATACTCGGGACCAAAGTGTTGTAAAGAAACATTCGCATCAACGTAATACTACTACTAATAATAATAATTAATTGCAGTGTCCTGGAGACAAGTATGTTATCAACAAGGACCAGTTTATGGCGGGAGAAGCCGTTAAGCTAACTTGTGCGAAATCGGGGCTGGGAGTATCGTGGAAAGTTCGGGATATTGTCGTCGATAATATATCATGCTTCGATCAATGTGAGTCATCATTGTTTTCTTTCTTGGCAATGTCGACCGGGAGGATTACGTTTGATTTGGAGGAATGTGGGGTATTCGGAGGAGAGAGTAATAGCGTGAATAAGCGGGATACGGATAATTGAAAGCTAACTTGAATCGTACCGGACATGCATTCTTAAACAATGATTTACATTAAGATGAATGCAATCTGATCACTCCACTCATTTTCGAATGTCCGAAGGACGAAGATTCAGCTCTTTGTAGCACAGTAAGCAGTTTACAAGCAATATAATTCTTGCTGGCGCAATTCTCTATTCTTATTTTTGCATCTACTCTAACATATAACACAACTACTATCAAAGCCAAATTGCGTTCCTCCCAATACCTTATTGATAATTATAAATTCACCACCTACTGTCGATCCGATATATTGAATTGCTAGGTTTTGCAATTGAAACATGTCATTGATTTTTCTATTTTATGAGATACACACCTAAGTTTATTTACGAGCTGCACTTCACATCCTACCTCCTTTCACGTTTATAATATTGTCACATCTTCTGATACTAAAAATATTGTGACTTGTGTAATATCTATTTTTTAACTAAACAAAATATCTAAATGCTTGTTTTCAGCCTTCTTACAACGGCACCATTAAATGTACTGAAGACGATCAGAAAATAATGTATTTTTTTTCGTTCTGTGTGCCTTGGAAAGTTTATCATTATATAATTCATGGAAAACATATTATTGACCATTATTTTCATTTTTCAGGTTCCGACATCCAAAAACCAATGAATCACTCCATATCGATCATGTTTCTTGCAACAGAAATAATGGAACGTGGAGTGATCCTCGCGTGAAGAAGGACAGCCTGATATACTGCAAGGGTGAGTTGCCGTTAAAGGAGCTCACATAACTCACGTAGACCTCATTAACATCATTTTGTGGTTTTGTGATATGTAGAGTCATGCAATGCAGTTTCGGTACGCTAGCCATATCAATAAATCAATAGTAGATGTTGATTAGACAAAAAGAATCCATTCAACCTTAAAAAGAATCCATTCACGTACTGCAAAGTCTTTGCTTTAAATGAACATTTTTTTCACACCATTTTTTTCGTTTCGTCCGAACACACGTCACCAAAAGTTATGCATATGTTTAAAGGCAATTCTTTAAGCTAAGGAGCAGACCGTCACTCCATCACCTGAACTATACTATGTTGGCCGATTGGCGGTAGCCATCTTTGGCATAGTCGGAATGGTTGGACTAATTATCACTGTCATTGTAATGTTCGTTGGATTGTTTCGAGAGATTAGAGTGAATGAGAAGAAGGAGAAGAAGAAGGTAATAGTTAAAATAAATATCATACACTATATATAAAATAGAATGGTCATCCGTTTGTTCAAGCCACGCCCACTTTTCTCTTTCTCTTTCTCTTCCACTATCTCCATACTCCCCTCTATCTCTCCGAACAAATTTCGTGTTAGAAGCGCTCTCTTTCTCTGTCCCGAAACATTCCAGAAGGTTCCAGAAAGTTCGATAAACTTTCAGAACATTGAGCATTATATCTGAATATCAACACATTTCTTCTTCTTATCTCTTCTTGTCTCTTCTTATTCTTATCTCTTCTTGCTCATTAGTATTATTGAATTAGCGTAAATATTACTAATATACATGTCGAGGAGATCAACACTCCGAATCCGCCCACTGATGGTACGTCTTTGGCGCCGACTAATGGTAGGCTGATTAGAAAATTTATCTTTATTATTTAAAGCGACACCCCAAGCTAATTTGAAACTCTCTGCTCTGGCCATACTCTCTCGCTTTCTTTGTCTGTGAGAGAGTATTGCCAATGCGGAGAGTAAAATAATATTTTGATTCTCAATATATCAGTAATATTTAAAAAAAAACTTTATTCATGCTCAAAAGCAACTCCCGCCACATCTGTATCAAATGTAGTCTCAAAGGTTTTTGGAAATTGTCGATTTCTTTCCTATATCGAACATTGTATTTTCAGAACCCTTCTGAGGCCAAACTCAAGGAGAAGGGCGAAACTAAGAAGGACAAGCATTGATCCCAGAATTTGTAGAAAGTGATTATCTCTAGAACTGTACTGCAGCTAGAGATATCACATAAGAAAACAACTTGATATATATTATGTTGTTTGTGTTACAACTAAGGCGATATACCATGTCTGGAACTGGAGTTGAACGGGAGAACTCTTTGAAAAAAATTCTGAATAGTATTGAACTCGAAGAAATCGAACAGACATGTGTTCTTGAACTAAAAACAATAGCATAAGGCACTATGTACATTGGGGACATCTCAAAAATTGTTCCGTTTTGTAAAGAAGAAATTCATCTCCTTCAAAATATAATAAAGTTTATTATTTTTCTTTGTTTAACACATTTTCAACTAAACTATAGTTTGTAAAGAGTACATAAATTTAATTAAAATACACTCAGAAAAAAAGGTGTAAAATAGAACACATTTTCATGTTCATTCCGTCAAACTCTAATACGCGATGTGTAACTATTAACAGCCTAAAAAGTGTACTTTTCAACACATGAAAAGGTGTAAAAATGAACACCTCGAGGTGTAAAAACTACACCTTTTTGAATGGCGCGGTCACCCCTTTTCATTCATTAGCTCTGCACATATCTTTAGACTCCAACCACTTTGTCAATGTTACCACTGACTGTCAAAAATTTGTGAGTGTCAACACATTTGCGTCTCACAATCATATCTTTCAATTGTAATAAGAATAGACTTCACAATCGCTTGATGACATGCGCATTGCATGAATGCAAGTGTATACAAATAGGCGCGGCGAACACCAGAAGGGTTTGGTGGAGGCGGTATTCGGTTTAAAGGAACACCTTTCCAGGTGTTCCACTGAGCACATAAAGAGGTGTAAATTAGAGACTCGAAACTTAACGTGAAGCTGAAACCTGTAAAACTGGACATCTTTTCATGTGTTCAAAAGAGCACTTTAAAAGGTGTAAATTAGGACACCCCTACGTCTTCATAAAAACACTCCGAGGTGTTCTACAAAATTACACCTGTTCATTTTTACACCTTTTTTTCTGAGTGTATAAATTTAAAAAATACAAATATATTAAATTAGAATTATGGGTGTTATTCTTCTGCTTTTTCTGTCTAGCGTGCGGTCGGCCAGACATTGTTCTCCATTGGACCTTTGTCATCTATCCCTGCCCTCGTCTATTCCATCAACAGATAAGGAACCCAGTTGGATCCCCTCCTAGAAGGTGTTTGGAAAGCCGGGAGGTGTATTTCCTTCTTCATACAGCCACTTCGGACGGAGCTTCTACCGCAACGTGTGTTGTTAACTTCAATTTCTAATGTATTCTTTTCTGGATTCTACTTCGAGCACAGATGTTGAAATGTCCATCAAGATACACGATGACCCGATGAATAGAAGAAAGAACTGCACGTCATTGATCTATGAAGAACCCCCTGTCATGACCCACCGCACCAATGTGCAGATGTGATAAAGCTTATTATTATTATTATTATGGGTGTTACATCACCGATAACATTATTAATAAATTGTGTTATCAATGAATTTATCATTAAACTGGGAAATTGTGGTGCGATTTATAATCCAATTGTGAGACGCACCTTTTGATCAAAGCTTCTGATCAAGACTGTAAAAACCTATATGAGTAGTGTCTGAATAATTTTTTTAATAATATAACATTGTTTTGTCTTGTCTGACTTTCCGAGCAATATCTCCATATGGTTCATCCTCGTACTTTTTTTCCTTTTGGGGTACTTTCAACTAACAACCCTACTTTTATGTAAAATTTCATTAGGATTAGCTTCCGCGAGCAGAGATCATTCTTGCAAAATTGTGTGTACGCCAGGGATGTGCAAAAAAGAATTTCGAAAAAATTCGAAAAATGAAAAATTTTCCAATTTAAATTTCGAAGAAATCGAAAAAATCTAAAAAAATATTTAAGCAATGGTTTCTATTTCAAAAACATAAGTTTTAACGCGCTAAGTTTTACTATTGATATAATTTAAATGCAACAATTGTAAGTTTGTGATTCTTAATTGAAGCTGCTTGCATTATAAAATATTTTTGGCCGGTATTTTAATGTGTTGTTATTGTGCGTATAAAATGTACTTGCATAAGAAAATGACACTGTGCGCTAAAGAACGGAAGTCGCTCAAAAGCTAGATCTCGCCCCGCCTCGTGATTGTCTCTCCGCTGCCTCTCTCTAACCCGGCTGACCTTCGCCGCGCGCTATATAATATATAAGGGAGGAATCGCGAGATAATCGACCGTTTCGGAGGGTCCGCGGCGGTAGAAATTTCGACCCCTGAAAAATTCAGATTAAGTACTTTGAACGATGCTCTATCGAACTGCGTCGGCCGAACTTGCATATCTGCTCTCATTTTCGAGTAGCGGTAGGTCAAAGTAGGCAGGAACGGTATTTTTGACTCGAGTGTGCGTCAGAAAAATGATCTGAACTCCGTTCAAAATAATGATGGAAACTTTTCCAAAAAAAGCATCGAAAGAGTTGATCTTGGGCAGCATTTCCCAGTTGATGACGTCATTTGTTGACCATGCGCCGGTGCGGGGCGGTCGGTTTTATGAAAAAAGTGACGTAACTTTCCTAATCGGAAAAAGTGCACTTTTCTTCTATGCGCGTTTTGTTGCACCCATATGTGTCTAAAAATGACAAGGATGGTTTTAGTTTAGTGATCGAATGAGACAGAGACAAATTATATGTGTGATGGATTAACAATAATTTATAGTAGATTACTAGCATCCATAAATCCATAAATCCCTAAATTATGATCCATAAATTATAAGGGATTCATAAATTGTTTTACTTGCGAGCGTTTAATACTTTTAGCGCTGGAAGAGCATTTCGCTAGCTCGAAAGGTTGCTGCGCGCCCATCCGCCTCAATTATCCATTGAGAAGAGAGGTGTTGCCATAAAATGAACGTTTTCTAGCTCAGAAGGACTCAAAACAACTTGTTTTATCATTCTTAGAACAAAAAATACCTTGGAAGACGTTGTAAAAATCATCAAAAGATTTGGATCGAACCGGGGTTCGAACCCGCTCGGTGTTTTTAGAGCGGTACCTCTTTACCTCGACGCCACGAATAATTATGCTTACTAAACATAGTAATAGTAATAGTAACATAGTAACATGATACAACGGATGTCTTTGTAATATGTTATTTCAATGTTAATTGTTTTCAATTATGACTGATTTCTCTAATAAATCTTATTTAACATTAGTTTTGAAATTGTACTTCATCATTCCTTGAAGAGAGAGAGAGAGAGCGAGGAAGGTTTGGGGGGGGTCCTCACACTCGTTCTTTGTTGTTCAAATGCAACTCTGTTCGCTCAGACTTTTATAGCATCTCCATTTCGTGTAGTAGCCAGATGTTAGTCTCCCTTCTCCTTTTTTTCTCTCCCTGTCTGTTCACGAAAGAACGTGTGGGAGTGAGAGAGCGGATGATGAGCAGTCGCGCGGAGTTGAGGCGCGCGCGTGTAATCTCGATGGCGGATATATCGGCTCTAAGAGCAGGTAGGCTTCACTTCCAAAAACATAAATGTTCAAAAACATTATAAGAAATATTATAAAGATTAATTAACATTACTGAAACGTTTTTTTTCCACGTGGAAAAGCAAAATATGGTTTTTTCAAATTTTTCGGAACTCGGTGATTTTGTATTTCAAATAACTGTCATATATGGGTATTTTGAGCTCGTAATGTATTTTCGGATGTTTTTGAGTCATTTAAACAACTTTGCTGCTTCTTGATAAAGGAAAGGAGGTAGGATGTGAAGTGCAGCTCGTAAATAAACTTAGGTGTGTATCTCATAAAATGGAAAAATCAATGACATGTTTCAATTGCAAAACCTAGCAATTCAATATATCGGATCGACAGTAGAATATGAGGTGGTGAATTTATAATTATCAATAAGGTATTGGGAGGAAACCAATTTGGCTTTGATAGTAGTTGTGTTATATGTTAGAGTAGATGCAAAAATAATAGGTTTGCATAGAATGCAATATCTCAAAAATCTCAAAAATCTCGGAAACCTCATCAAGTGATTAACCCGTGCAGAATCGAGAAACCAACAAGGATAACATTGCTTTTATTATAAAATACTTACTGTGCTACAAAGAGCTGAATCTTCGTCCTTCGGACATTCGAAAATGAGTGGAGTGATCAGATTGCATTCATCTTAATGTAAATCATTGTTTAAGAATGCATGTCCGGTACGATTCAAGTTAGCTTTCAATTATCCGTATCCCGCTTATTCACGGTATTACTCTCTCCTCCGAATACCCCACATTCCTCCAAATCAAACGTAATCCTCCCGGACGACATTGCCAAGAAAGAAAACAATGATGACTCACATTGATCGAAGCATGATATATTATCGACGACAATATCCCGAACTTTCCACGATACGTGTTGTCAATACACTCAAGGTGAACAGCTCTGTTTCAACACCACCCGATACTGTTATGGTTGAACCAAATACTGAGTCTGACAATTCTGCCACCCCATCCAATCATAATCATACAGTTGATACAAATCATGATAATGAAGATAAGAAAGATCTAGAACGTTCTCTCGTTATTGCTCGCCTCCCTGTCAGCACCTCAAATGATCCATATGATGCAACTTTCGATGATTTCAATTCTGTCGTTCGTATAAGTAGTATTCTCGGCTGTACATTCATTCCTATATCTGTCTATAGAATGCCCATAGGATCTGATGACTCCTCCTTCCCTCGCTTGACCAAAGTAGTATGCCCCACTCGTAAGCATCAACAACTTATGCTAAAGTTTGCCCATCGTATCCGCCATGACCCCCATTTCGGTGATATCTACATACGCCCCTCATTTGCAAATCCAGCTGATCGTAAGCCCACTCCTCCCATTCCTCGTCCCTCTACCAATCGTAATAGACATGACTCCACCCACTCTAGACATTCTACGCATAGCAAGACCCCTATTCGTCGTTCCCATAATAATGCCCCTCCACATCCTCGTATCCACCCTAAGTCTTATCATTCGTTGCGCCCTCTATCTCATCCCAATTATCCCCACCCTCCATTCCAACCATATCCATATCCTACTCCATTCATGAATCATTTCAATCATTACGGTGCCCCTCCTAATCTCGGTATACCATTTTCATCTAATATGTCAAACTGGTAAATAGTCACCGGTCCCAACGAACATGCAGATCATATATTCTTAAAGGGTTCTCTTCAAATTGCCGCTCGGTTAAAAACAAATTGCCTTACCTTTCTCAACTCCTAACTAAAAACTATTCGATAATTTGTCTATATGAATCCTGGCTAAGTCCTAATTTTCCAAACTCATTACTGCTAAATGGCCATGATCATAATTATAATGCATTTCGTAGAGATCGAAACCAAAATGGCGGTGGGGTTATCATTTTAGTCCATTCCACCATCAATGTTATACAAGTATCTGATCAATCTATCAAAGGAAGCCATGAGCTCCTAGCACTAGACTTAGACATAAACGGCGACTTCATTAGAACTATCTGTGTTTACCGTAATCCTAAGGCTAATACAACACAGACTGAATACCTTATAAAGTCAATAACTGATCTTTCATCCTGCCCCCAGCCTTCCATCCTTACTGGTGATTTCAATTTTCCTGATATCGATTGGTCCATCCACCCACAACACCAAAACTGTACCCCGTCCTCCCGCTTATTCATTGATTTCTGTATCTCTACAAATATGGCCCAGCTAGTGAAAGAACCGACTCACAAGCTTGGAAACACTCTCGATCTTTTACTATGCAATCATCCAAAATTGATCGATCGCACAGAGGTTGGTCCACCTTTCTGCACATCTGACCACTACTCATTAGAATTCTCTCTCTCTATTAACCACGCATCACCCTCCTATATCATCAAAAGAAACTATAAAGCTGCAGATTACGACCTTATCAATATGCAGCTAGCAAATGTAGACTGGACAAGCATATTTTCCACTACTAAATCAACTGAAAAAATGTATGATATATTTATCAGAACCATAATAAAATCAATAGACACGCACGTCCCATGGTGTAGAGTAAACGTAAATCATGGGAAGCTGCCACCTCATATGGAGCGCCTATTGAACAAGCGCTTTATAGCATGGCAAAGATCAATTAGTCAACCTTCCATTGAAAGTAGACATACTTTTGAGAATCTAAATAAGAAATTCCGAAAGGAGCTTATTCGTCATCACAAGATCATAGAAAAAAGAATTATTGATAGTGAGGATAATAATAAGTTCTTTACTTATATGAAACGTTGTACAAGTAATCAAAAAGGTATTGACGGCCTTAAGGATGCAAATGGAACTTCCGTCCTAAACGACACTGAAAAAGCAAATCTACTTGCTAAAACTTTTGTCGGTGTCTTTACTACTGACAACGGTATCACTCCAACTCCTACCCCTCTTTCGCACACTGGAAATTTTGAGGAACCTATCTTCCTAAGACATGAAATCTGTGAATTCATAAATAAATGGAAAAAGTCCTCCTGTAAAACCCCAGAAAATATTGACTTATATTTTATCAAACAAATATCAATCCCCATTTCCGAACCTTTAGAGATAATCTTTAGAACATCTTTCGAAACAGGCATCATTCCCTCTCAGTGGAGGCACTCAATTGTTACACCTGTCAAGAAATCCCCTCCTTTCTCAGACCCATTAAATTATAGACCAATTTCTATCACTTCATTCTTCTGTAGAGTCTTTGAACGCATTTTAAGCAAGTCCATAATTGCTCATTGCGAATCATTAGAAATCTTCCCCGACGAACAGTATGGTTTTAGAAAACATAGATCCCGTGAACTCCAGATGCTTGAGGTCCTTGAACACTGGTCTGCTTCACTTAGTAAAGGTCAGCCTGTTGATGTAATCTATTTTGACTTTGCAAAGGCCTTTGATAGAGTATCACATCCTAAACTCTTAGCCAAACTCAATACAATAGGCTTATCTCATAAAACTACAAACTGGATTACTAGCTACCTTTCTCAAAGAACTTTTCAAGTTAGAGTAAATAATAAACTATCAGAGTCCTACTCCGTATCCAGTGGAGTTCCTCAAGGCTCTGTGCTTGGACCCTTACTTTTCCTTATTTTTACATCCGAATTACCTTCGTTAGTCCAAAAAGATGGAGTACTAGCTCGTCTATATGCAGACGACATAAAGATATATAAATCATTCGGTAGTAATGAAACGCCCCAACCGCTTCAAGCGGCCGTGGACACTATCGTACAGTGGTCTGCTGATTGGCAATTACCCCTTGCTTCACATAAATGTAATTCACTGCATCTAGGTAGGGCTAATCCTAAAAGGATTTATACTATAAATAATGTAAATCTAGATCAAAAAGATGCCGTCAAAGACCTTGGCTTCATTATTCAAAGAGGCCTAACATTTTCAGAACATTGTAGATCAATTTCGAACAAAGCAAAGTCGGCTTGTCATATAATTATGCGAGCTCTTCGGACTAATAACCCTAAAATTCTCCTTAAAGCATATTCAATCTACATCAGGCCCATTCTAGAAAGCGCATCTACGGTGTTCAATCCTTATCAGAAAAAAGATATTAAAGTCCTTGAACAGGTACAGAATTACTTCACAAGAAGGCTGTTCGCACGTTGTTTCAAATCAACGTGGGACAATATGCCGCGGGCAAATGTTCGCAACGAAAAACTCGATCTAGAAACCCTCGAACACCGTAGATCCATCATAGACATTAGAACTTCTATTAAACTACTTAGAGGCAAATTTAGGATTTCAAATAAGAAAAATCACTATTTCAAAACATATATTACAAGAAATGGGTTGAATTTCTCCAATTCAGGGTCCCGTTTCCAATACAGGCACAATAACTTCTTTTTGCGAGCGGCCCGTTTGCTTACAAAACCCGAAAATAGAATCTCCTTTGATGTTGGAGACTGATCTGCATGTCCTGTTGTCGCCTATTCATACAGATTCTCTTCCCTCCCCCCAATTCTATCGTCCCTTAGGAACACTGATATCTCCTTCTAGGCTCAATCCATATGCACTATTTCATTCCATTCCTTATTTTCTTCATTTGTTTATTTATTTGTTTCACATCATTTGTTCGCTAAATGTGAATAAATATATATGTAATACTCCCAGCCCCGATTTCTCACAAGTTAGCTTAACGGCTTCTCCCGCCATAAACTGGTCCTTGTTGATAACATACTTGTCTCCAGGTGCAATTAATTATTATTAGTAGTAGTAGTATTACGTTGATGCGAATGTTTCTTTACAACACTTTGGTCCCGAGTATTTTTCTTGTTTATCGAAGTCTATGTTCAGCATGAAAACGAGAAAAAACACTGAAGACTAAACGCGGGCTAATGGTTAGACTGATCTTGCATCTACTCTAACATATAACACAACTACTATCAAAGCCAAATTGCTTTCCTCCCAATACCTTATTGATAATTATAAATTCACCACCTCATATTCTACTGTCGATCCGAAATATTGAATTGCTAGGTTTTGCAATTGAAACATGTCATTGATTTTTCCATTTTATGAGATACACACCTAAGTTTATTTACGAGCTGCACTTCACATCCTACCTCCTTTCACGTTTATAATATTGTCACATCTTCTGATACTAAAAATATTGTGACTTGTGTAATATCTATTTTTTAACTAAACAAAATATCTAAATGCTTGTTTTCAGCCTTCTTACAACGGCACCATTAAATGTCCTGAAGATGATCAGAAAATAATGTATTTTTTTTCGTTCTGCGTGCCTTAGAATGTTTATCATTATATAATTCATGGAAAAAATATTATTGACCATTATTTCCATTTTTCAGGAGCCGACTTCCAAGTACCAATCAATCACTCGATATCGGTCCTTTTTCTTGTAACAAAAATAATGGAACTTGGAATAATCCTCACGTGCAGAAGGGCAGCCTTATATACTGCAAGGGTGAGTAGCCTTTAAAGGAGCTCACATAACTGGTGTAGAATTCTTTACCCCGTTTGATGGTTATGTGATATGTAGAGTCATGCAATGCAGTTTCGGTATTGAGTAGACAAAAATAATCCATTCACTGTTAAAAAAAGACAACGTACTGCAAACTATACGTAAAATGAGCATTTTTTAGCACCATTTTTTTCTCGTTTCGTCCGGACACACGTCACCAAAAGTTATGCATATGTTTAAAGAAAATTCTTTAAGCGAAGGAGCAGACCGTCACCCCATCACCTGAACTATACTATGTTGGCCGATTGGCGGTAGCCATCTTTGGTATAGTCGGTATTGTGGGACTAATTATCACTGTCATTGTTCTCTTCGTTGGATTGTTTCGAGAGATAAGAACGAATGAGAAGAAGGAGAAGAAGAAGGTAATGATTTAAATAAATATAAAAATATATAAAAATATATGTGTGCATGCGCCTAACCGCACGCGATCCTCACCCAGGGTTTGACGCCGGGAAGGCTTGTGACGCGATTAAAATAAACATACCGAGATTTACTGGCTTTACTGAATTTTAATACCTTGAGAATATTGCCAAGAATTTTTGCTGAAGCATTTTCAAATTTTTTACCTCTACTGGATTGAAAAGAGTCTTGTGTTTATGATATTTTGCAACGAGAAAGTATTATATTATTATATTATATTATATTATTATATTATATTAGGATATTATGGTAGAAAGTTTTTTTTCTGGTGGTGAAAAGACAGAAAGATTTGCTAATCTAAAATTATTATCATTATATCTGAATAACAATACACTTTAATATCTCTTCTTGTTCATTATATATTGAATTAGTGTAAATATTACTAATATGCATTTTGAGGAGATGAACAGTCCGAATCCGTCCACTGATGGTACGTCTTTGGCGCCGACTAATGGTAGGCTGATTAGTAAATTTATCTTTATTATTTAAATATTGATAGTCATTTTAAAATGATCATTTCAAAAGTCATTATGGCAAAGCGAAAGAATGAGTACTTTCCATTTTACGCACTCTATCATCAATTTTTAAGAACCGGTTTCATATAATTAGTCATAACTTATAAGCATTAAAATTTGCTCTCCAATTTGATTCTGAATATCTCAGTAATATTAAACAACATAATTCAGGCTCGAAGGCCGCTCAAGCAAAATCTGTATTAAAGGTTTTTGGAAAATGTCGATTTCTTTCCTATTTCGAATATCGAATTTTCAGGTCCCTTCTGAGGTCAAGCAAGAAACAAAGAATGACAAGCATTGATCCCAGAATTTGTAGAAAGTGATTATCTCTAGAACTGTACTGCAGCTAGAGATATCACATAAGAAAACAACTTGATATATATTATGTTGTTTGTGTTACAACTAAGGCGATATACCATGTCTGGAACTGGAGTTGAACGGGAGAACTCTTTGAAAAAACATGTTTATGATACTGAACTTTAAAAAATCAACATTGACATTTGACATTGAATCAAATTTATCAGTTTTAAGTGGGTTGTTTCGTAGAAGGGTTGCCATAAATTGTCTCCATTCCGAACGATTTCCTTCACGAAATCATTTCTCGATCATCTTAAAATTCGAACAGACATGTTTTCTAGAACTAAAAACAATAACATAGGAATATAGGGCACAATGTACTGTAGGGACATCTCAAAATTCGTTCCGGAGACCGAAATGTAGCAAGTCTTCATCTGCAGTTCAGAAGCAACATGAACGTCAACCAATTAACCGGATACATTTGTTTCATTATTGCTATTCTCCACTACGCCATGAGATCTTAACAATCGCAAATGTAAATACAACAGTACCGTGCAAAAGTCCGGCCCCAAAATTTGAATCGCAATAACTTTCTTCGTACTTGACCGATCGGCCCCCGGTTTGTTTTATTAAATAGTGTAACCAATGGAGAAAATTTTTATGTTATTGATTATTACCTACGATGATGAAATGATTTCATCATTCTTGAAATGCCGAGGTGCGATCGTAAAAATAGGTTTATTCTCAGGTACATTTTTTCAATTGGTCCAATATTTTTGTGAGCAACGAACAACTATCGGTGATCGTTTTAAGCGATTAACCACGTTGCTTGCATATCGCTCCGAGGAATTAGCTAATTTCGCCTGACCCATCAAAATTTCGTAAAAATGGCATAACTCAGTCTGTAGTTGAGCTACGGGCTTCAGATTCAACAAGTATTATCACATGGTCATAGGGCACCACTATGCCAATTTCAGAAGGATTCCGCTTCTAGAAGAGAAAATTCGAAAAAAATCTCATACCATATTTTGGGCATACGGTATTTCCCAGCCGGTTTATCTAAAAATCTAAAAATTTGGTATGATGTGCCTAAACATCTACCTAACACAACTACAAAGTGTCGAGGTTACAGGAGTTCAATTACGACTTTGCCCATAAAAATACTATTGACAGTCAAAGCGGAATTTTGCGAGAAAAGAGACAGATAAAAAATGTGGAATGTCCAATAGTGGAACTAAATTGAGGATTCTTGTAGGAAATGTGCTTATTAAACACTTGGTTCAAAATCCGATCGAAATGGATGTGAAATACTGTGTTATTGACCCGTAATAATTTTCCATAGCGAACGAAATTTGGTTCCATCCACTTTGACTGTCAATGGTATTTTTATGGGCAAAGTCGTAATTGAACTCCTGTAATCTCGCCACTTTGTAGATGTGTTAGGTGGCTGTTTAGGCGCATCATAGCAACTTTTTAGATTTTTAGAAATACCGGCTCAGAAATACCACAAGACCCAAAACACTTTATGCTAATTTTTTCGAATTTTCTCTTCAAGAGCCGGAATCTTTCCAAAATTGGCATGGTGGTGCCCTATGACCATGTGATAATACTTGTTGAATCGGAGACCCGTAGCTCAACTACAGACTGAGTTATGCCATTTTTACGAAATTTTGATGGGTCAGGCGAAATTAGCTAATTCCTCGGAGCGATATGCAAGCAACGTGGTTAATGGCTTAAAACGTTCACCGATAGTTGTTCGTTCCTCACAAAAAATTGGACCAATTGAAAAAATGTACCTGAGAATAAACCTATTTTTACGATCGCACCTCGGCATTTCAAGAATGATGAAATCATTTCATCATCGTAGGTAATAATCAATAACATAAATATTTTCTCCAATGGTTACACTATTTAATAAAACAAACCGGGGGCCGATCGGTCAAGTGCGAAGAAAGTTATAGCGATTCAAATTTTGGGGCCGGACTTTTGCACGGTACTGTAAGTGAATCGCTCATAATTGAGGAGTTATTCGAATATAGCGATAAAATGCATCAATTTCTATTTTTTAAATTGTTGTACAAAATTGAAAATTTGAGAGAAAAATAAGCAAACGCGAATGGATCTAAAAGGATTTGAACTGTCCAGTTTTTGAGGTTGATTTTAATATTGGGAATTTTACCACTTATCATAGGTTTATGTTAAATGTTTTTTATAAAGTTCAATGTCGCTCTTCGGATATCTGACTAAGCAAAAAGATTTGACAAGATTGGAAGATTCTGAAGCGCTTTACAGGGAATGATGAAAGTGCGACGGACAGACACACATACACACAGACAGATATCCTTATCTAACTATTGGCGTTACTCAAAGGACAAATTTTTCGCAAATCTATAAGATTATAATATTAATTGTATCTCGTTACTGTTTACTGTGCTATTTGTTAAGAAAAAAATCGTCTCCTTCAAATTAAAATAAAGTTTATTATTTTTCAAAATTTAAGAGAATTTCCACTTAAATATAGTTGTAAAGAGAGAATGTAAATTTAATTCAATTTTAAATTAAAAAAAATTTTAAAAAATAAATTAAATTATGTGAATTAACAGTGAGTTGAAAATTAAATTATTATGAAAATATGTTTAATACAATGAAATTATCATTTAAAGGTGGACTCCCGCGAATATTTTTTTAACTGTGAAGATAGAATGATAGCAAAAGTTATTCTACATACCGTACACTATTTATTTTATGCTAATTCAGCTTATTGATCGCTAGAATCATGAATGAATCATGCTTGCAAACTCAGGCAAAGGCGCGCTTTTTGAAAATAGGAAAGTTCGGCAATAGGATTCGAACCCGCGACCATTCGCTTTCTAGTCAGAAGTTTTACCACTAAGCTAAGGAACGATGGGTGTTCACTCTATCTTCTTGCATATCACTAGACACTTGCATAAGCGAGATGTAAGAGATTTGTATGATCATTCGCGGGTCTCCACCTTTAACTGGGAAAATAATTATGGTGCGAATTACAATCCAATTATGAGACGAAAATGCAGATCAAAGCTGCTGATCAATCATTAATTTGAAAACGTTTATGAACAGTATCTGAATAATTTTCTAAACGCCAATAGCATTCTTTCATTCTTTTTTTTTGAAACCTTAAACAAGAAATTTCGCTCGGAGTTGTCTCGCTTGAACGCAGATATATTGATAGCAAAGATAAAATGTTTCATGAAATAGTGTAGAAATAAAGAAAAGGGAGTAGAAAGCCTTTTAGATAATAATAGTCAGACAGTTATGGATGACATTGGAAAAGCAAACCTACTAGCTTCTACATTCATGAGCGTCTTTACAATTGATTAAGGTACCCTCCCTACCCCACCACACTACCCGATTTAGGAAACTTTCAAGAGCCTCAATTCCACCGTCATGAGATTTGTGCACTAATCGAGAAATGGAAACGCTCTTCTTGCAAAACGCCTGAAAATATCGGTTTATCATTCATCAAAAACATTGCCGTTCCAATCTCTGAAGCGCTTGAAATTATTTTCAATAGCTCGTATGAATCAGGAGTTTTCCCTCCTTGTGCCGCCACTCCATAGTTACCCCAGTCAAGAAACAACCTCCCTATTCTGACCCTATGAACTACCGTCTGATATCAATAACTTCCCTTTTCTGCTGTAGTTTCGAGCGCCTTTTGTGCAAACCGATAATCAATCACTGTGAATCTTTAGAAATATTTCCTGATGAGCAATATGATTTTCGAGAGAAAATATCACGAGAAATGCTAATGCTTGAAGTTTTGGAACATTGGACAACGTCTATTAGTGATGGTAAACCTGTGGATGTCATTTATTTTGATTTTGCTAAGGCTTTTGACAAAATAACTCACAATAAGCTTTTAATGAAACTAAGCAAGATTGGTCTCTCGGCAAGAACTTCAAATTGGGTAGCCGGGTATCTCCAAAACCGCACTTTCCAAGTTAGAGTACATGATAAACTGTCAGAATCTCTGCCCGTCACTAGCGGTGTACCCCAAGGTTCAGTATTAGGCGCTTTGCTTTTCCTGATCTATACTTCAGAAATTCCATCCCTCGTCCAAAATGATAATGTTGTCATTGCAAGGATGTATGCGGATGATATCAAAATGTTCAAAGCCATTGAGGATGAAAATTCATCCGCTCCCCAACAGTCTGCTATAGATGCGATCACAAAATGGGCAGATGATTGACAACTCCCACTAGCCGCTCATAAATGCAATTCACTTCATCTTGGTAGAGCTAATACTAGGAAGACATACACAATCGGATCTCTAAGCTTGACCCAAAAGGATTTAGTCAACGACCTGGGAAATGTAGCAAGTGTTCATCTGCAGTTCAGAAGCTACATGAACGTCAACCAATTAAACGGATACATTTGTTTCATTATTGCTATTCTCCACTACGTCATGAGAGAAAGCGATCTTAACAATCGGAAATGTAAATAAGTGAATCGTTCATAATTGAGGAGTTATTCGAATATAGCGATAAAATGCATCAATTTCTGTTTTTTTACAATTGTTGTACAAAATTGAAAATTTGAGAGAAAAATAAGCAAACGCGAATGGATCTAAAAGGATTTGAACTGTCCAGTTTTTTAGTCTGCCTTTTTTGTGTCAATCGATAACTGAGATGGAAAGACGTTTATCGCAGTAGATCAAAGGGGTGAAAGGAGGCAGTGGGGGGAGTGGGGCTGATAGGAACAAATTAGATGCAGAGAAAAAAGGGGAGAGTGAGAGACAGAAGAAGTAGAGTTTTGCACGGTCGATCGTCGTAGAATATATTATAACAAAACGCTATAGTTGATGATGATCATCTAAGCTAACTATTTGATAAGAAAATAATGAAAATAAACGAAAGTAAAGAAATCTAAACCACAATAACATCAATATAAAATACAATAAAAAATCAATAAATGGACACTCTTAGAAAATGGGATTGCTTATGAAGATAGGTGGCATATTCATTCGTTGATTACTCGGGGATAAGGAGTAGATCTCCATTTCATTCCATTTTATTAAAGTCCTTAGGTTTATTAATTTTTGGAAAGCATATAAGAGGGGTTAGGATAAGCCCACCGGAAAATATTGAGTTGGCTCTTTTTTCTGCCATTTTTTACGGCTGCAAATGTGGCATGCCATAATTTCTTGTTGCAAAATTGTCAGATGTGAAGAGTTGGAGAAATGCCAAATTTTACACTTTATTATTTGGAGAGATAACTTCTGACAAATAAACGAGGTGAAAACTTGGAGAGATCCATATTTACAATGTGATAATTTGGCTATTCTGGGAACAAAACAATTATCCATAAAATCAAGATGCAAATTTGGCAGACAATTTAATGGCAGAAATGCAGAGAGCATAATTGGCATTCCATAAATGACTTCGTAAAATTTGGCAGGGATAATTTGAACCAGAATGGAGAGGAGCAAAAGTGGCAGAATAGAAAGGGAGAAGAAAAGCCAGAATTGCAGGTGTCATATTTGTCACACGATTTTTAATCCAAAAATGCAAAGTGAAAAATCGGCATTTTTTTCGAAATTAGTTTTTGCCATATTTGACGGTTGCAAAAATGGCAGAGTTGAGAACGGACATAATAGACACCGGCAATTCTGGCATGACATATTTTACAGTGTAAAATATGGTCCGCCATTTTTTATAGTGTAAAATATGGTTCGCCATTTTTTACAGTGTAAAATATGGTCCGCCATTTTTTACAGTGTAAAATATGGTCCGCCATTTTTTACAGTGTAAAATATGGTCCGCCATTTTTTACAGTGTAAAATATGGTCCGCCATTTTTTACAGTGTAAAATATGGTTCGCCATTTTTTTACAGTGTAAAATATGGTCCGCCATTTTTTACAGTGTAAAATATGGTCCGCCATTTTTTACAGTGTAAAATATGGTCCGCCATTTTTTATAGTGTAAAATATGATTCGCCATTTTTTACAGTGTAAAATATGGTCCGCCATTTTTTATAGTGTAAAATATGGTCCGCCATTTTTTACAGTGTAAAATATGGTCCGCCATTTTTTACAGTGTAAAATATGGTCCGCCATTTTTTACAGTGTAAAATATGGTCCGCCATTTTTTACAGTGTAAAATATGGTTCGCCATTTTTTTACAGTGTAAAATATGGTCCGCCATTTTTTATAGTGTAAAATATGGTCCGCCATTTTTTACAGTGTAAAATATGGTCCGCCATTTTTTACAGTGTAAAATATGGTTCGCCATTTTTTACAGTGCAAATTATGGTTCGCCATTTTTTACAGTGCAAATTATGGTTCGCCATTTTTTACAGTGCAAATTATGGTTCGCCATTTTTTACAGTGTAAAATATGGTCCGCCATTTTTTATAGTGTAAAATATGGTCCGCCATTTTTTACAGTGTAAAATATGGTCCGCCATTTTTTACAGTGTAAAATATGGTTCGCCATTTTTTACAGTGCAAATTATGGTTCGCCATTTTTTACAGTGCAAATTATGGTTCGCCATTTTTTACAGTGCAAATTATGGTTCGCCATTTTTTACAGTGTAAAATTTGTCAGAATAAAACAATTAATGGGGTATATGTCTAAACAAGAAAAAATGAGTGATTCCAAAGATTAGGAGGGATGGAAATGGGGAAGTGGGATAATACAATGATGATACACATAATATTGATAATATACATATAATAGAAGATGCACAGATGCGAGTGGATTCGTTGCCGACCTCGACCAACTGGAAACAAATAAATCAATAATTATAATTCGTAATCGTAGCTGTGTGTGACCCGATTGAACCGCCGAAAGATTTTTTTAAATCAGTTCAAAATGCACCAGTAATTAATTGTTGTTCAGGAGTGAACTTGGGTCGGACATCGATTGCTCGGCTGATGTTTTTTTTTGCGCTCTTGCCTAGGATAGCGAAATTGAAACACAATCATGCACAGTGTTTCCAGAGTTGCGACAGAGTAACGAGGTAGAAAGAAACGCCAGTTACACCCATAGGTCGAAAAGCATGTTACAAAGTACCAAGTCTGACCGCATTTTGAGCCAAAATTTCCCAAAAATCGAAAAACGTGGCAGCATTTTGAGCCAAAATTGCACAAAAATCGAAAAACCTGACCGCATTTAGAGCCTGGTCTTGTGCTCTCCTCTGCCCAGTGTCATTCAAGATTCCAATGACGGAGTAAAGTGGCTCTCGCTTTGGTGAGGCGGAAAGGAGAAGAAAAAAGGGAAAGGAGAGTGTGCATTACATGATGAGATCAGTAAATGAAATAAGTAATTTCTGCAACAATTTTTCCATAACTGGCACGAAAAAGCCGACTAAATCGATGTTGATAAGGTTTTCCTCGAATAACTCGAAAATGAGTTGTCATAGCTATTCGATCATGATAGAACTTTTAATTCGCCTTCCCGAGAGCATCATTTTCCTTTTTTCGAGTAGTTGATTAGACCATTTTGAAAGCAGATACGATCGAAAAACTGTTGAGGCGGAATAAATGACTAAGTCCCGTGTACTCTACTAAACGGTATTGAGGGGACAGAGATACGGTAAATGAACAACATACCGACTTTGCACGTGATCTGATAACTCTTTCTCTGCAATAATACGCGTGTACTCAAGAGAAAATTTTCGAGAACAGATCACATTTTTGTTCAAGAAATGTGTTTTTCGCGTTTTTCGCCCTGAAGAAGACTTTGCAGCGGACGGGTCATGAAGTACTTTTTTGGAGAACATTAGAATACGGTTCGAATGACACCTGTCAGCTCGCTGTATGATGAAAATGAACCGAGTTATGATCATTTCCAGGGTAGATCACAAAAAATCGATAATTTGTTATTTTGGCCAAATGAAGTGGCTCGGCCTTCTCATGACGCCCAACCACACCCACTGACCAACTTTCATCGAAATCGAAGACAAAAAATGTTCCTAGTGGCAGGCCCGGCCGTTTTTGCTACACTTTTACAGGAGACCCGTGATAAGCATTCCTCATTATACAAATGTAGACATATGTGAACGACTACCGTATCCCGCATTTTTGCGCGCCAGCTAAATAGACACTGATACCGTATCCAAGAAAAGCGCATGCATGTGCGAACGATCACCGTATCAGCGGACAACAACCGGATACTTGATTAAAAATTGTATATAATCAAAACCGCATAGCACCATACTTATAGCCCGAATATCCCCCCTTGGAGAATTCTATGTTCAAATTCGCGAGAGATCCCCATACGGAAAGTTGAACTAGAATGTCTCATAGAAATCAGCAAAAATAACAACGCAAAGTGGTGGTGGAACACATCAGCTATGGTGTTTGAGCGCACCGTATACCACTAGGCCATCAAAAGATAGATTTTTCCTAACAAGGGAAGTATGGCGCGCCCGTCCCGGACTTCGAAATGGGACATAAACCATTCGATAGGTCTCCAAAATAGAAGATTTCCATGTTAAGGATTTTGGCAACGTACCCCGGGGATAGGGGGGGGGGGGTAATTTGCATATTTATGACTGTCTTTTTTCGCCCTACAATAAGATCCAGTCTCTGTAAGATCGAGAGCAAGCAGTGGTGGATGGATAAGAGGATTGTCTATATATCTTTTGCTCGCAAGTTCGATTCCCACACAAGTTCAATTGCTTTTGCTATTTGTCCATGTATGAAAATCTCGCAAAAATCATTTTAAAAATCAATCAACAATATATTGCATTAGCATATGAAAATGATAATAAAATTACAATTTATAATGGAATAATGATTATGATTATAATTTATGATAGTTTAAAATGAAAAACGAATTAATTATTTTCTATTGTTGTTTTTTTGCAACATTTTCCCGTACGTGGAGAGGACTGGCGGTCGTTAAAGATGGAGGCCTGCGAATATGTTCGTAAATATAATATAAAAGCGATTCATTCTTGATAATAGCGCTCCTAACGCACTGGAAAAGTGAAAGTAAATTTGCAATCCGTTATACAAGGGACACATTCAAATGTCATCAAAATATGTACCCGAATCCAGCGCTGTACAAATCCTCACAAGGATACTTGTTATATATGAATCTATAGCGAGAACTCATCGAATTGAGATGATTGATTTTTACCGTTGGTCCAAGAAAGATTATCGTAATTACCCTAATCATACATTTTCGGTTCCTTCGCCATTATTTTTATATAGTGGGTCAATTTAGAAAATTCGTTATTTTTTCGCTTAAAAATCATCATTTTAGCTTATGTTCGTATCAAGTAACTGAAACTGAGCCATATATAGTGGGTCCATCCTCGCCTTATGAGGGTATGGCAATGTATGACCCTAATTACTGTAAACCGAGCGTTAGGAGAACTATAATCAAGAATGAATCGCTTTCATAATGTATTTATGAAAATATTAGCAGGTCTCTATCTTTAACAACCGCCAGTCCACTCTACGTACTGGAAAAATGTTACAAAAAACAACAATTGAAAATAATGAATTCGATATTCATTTTAAACTATCATAAATTAAAATCATATAATCAATATAACTATAATTATATTCATCATTATAGTCACAATCATTATAATCACCATTACATTATAAATTGTAATTTTCATAGTCATTTTCATATAGTAATGTAAAATGTATTGTTGATTGATTTTTAAAATGATTTTTGTAAGATTTTCATACATGGAAAAATAGCAAAAGAAGTTGAACTTGTGTAGAAATCGAACTTGCGAGCAAAAGATATATAGACAATCCTCTTATCCATCCGGCCACTACTGTGATCTCACAGAGACTGGATCTTATTGTAGAGCGAAAAAAGACAGTCAGAAATATGCAAATTACTCGCCCCAAGGGGTACGTTGCCAAAATCCTTAACATGGAAGTCTTCTATTTTGGAGACCTATCGAATGGTATATGTCCCATTCCGAAGTCCTGGACCGGCGCACCATACTTCCGTTGTAAGGAGCCTCTATACCTAGTAGGGTGGCGAAAATGACTCGTGATTATTCATTTCTGTGGCATATATTGAGTGGCTCGCTCCCCTTGGGAGTATTCATTCCAAGTGGCAGTTGACCGGTCTCTCCTTTTTTCCGCTTTGGGCGAGTAGAAGTGAGTCAAGAAAATTTGGTGAAAGGAGGGCTGAGAAAGCGGTCTGACTCGCACTCGACTCGCTTTTTTTGACTCATTCGCATTGACCTCTCCTCTAACAACTCATTTGCCAAGAAAGCGGTCGTAAATGTCTCTCCCGTGAATACTAACTCTAGACCGCTAAAGTGGACGAATAATCATGAATCATTTTCGCCACCCTAATACCTACATGATCTCTATGCATTTACTGGCTTTATTATGAGACAGATCAGACGACAGCCTATTTCATATGATAATCAACTATCGATTTGCCACCATCGATTGGATAGAAGACGAGTTGCTTCCTATCCAGTCCATATTTTCTCTTTCACTGTGTACTGGCACTACCCCATCGCGGATATCAATCGCGATATTCAAAAAAACTACCTTATGCATAGTTCATCAATTTGTTATTGGACCAAATTTCACGTTCGAACATTTTCGATATTTCAATCAATATTTGTATGCGATAATCTCTCTTTAAAATGTGCAGTATAATCATGAAATAATACTAAAAATATGCATCCCTCTAGATTAGTGTTCAATTAACAAATAATTTTATAAAATCTCATACCGTATCCTCATCCTACTCCCATCGAAGTATTCGTTCGGAAGATGCTCTGGTCGCCAGCGGTTCCACAGTCTCTTTACACTCCTGTAAACAGATAAAAGTAACGATCAAAAGTAATCGATAACATAGAATCACTACCCTACACAAGTAATCGATAATCGTATAATTAAAGTACCTCCAAGAGATCGTTGTGTACTGCGTACAGTGCGTACTGATCCTTCTTCAGCGTATGAAGTGCTCTTTGATCTATAGTTAATCGATTTATGGTAACCATGATCTTTAATCTTCTACAGAAACCACGACTGATCATCGATTTTTACCTGAGGTAGTCGTTTCGGATACGGCGGAAAGCCGCCTCCTGCTTTTATCAGCCATCATCGATCGTACGGTAGGTCACTATCACCTGAGAGCATCAATCGATAATCAATCAGTAATTGACGTGAAACCGGTAATAATATTTGTGTTCTCTAGAACTACACCTCGGGTTTTTTTTTTCAAACTTTAAGTGTATTTATAAACTGCCAATTAACGATTAACTTAAGTAGACTACAAGAGAAGATCAGTCGTAAGTTCACTTAGTGGTGTGATATACTGTAATGCATTCGACAAACGTTCTTTCCCTTGCAGCTTACTTAAAGCAAACTTTAAGAGAGACTATCTGGCTCAAGTGACATTCTCTTGGCACTTGCCCAAAGAGTGATATTAACCGATCGCGCCCAAATTGTGTACAGCTGTAGTATGGGGTGGAATGAGCTCGCAGACGGAGTTTGGGTTCGTCATATCTGCACCCTCGCTAAATAACGTAAGTTCGATAAAGTGGCATCAAAATTTCAAAGTTTACGGATTCGTTCGATATGTGTATACGACGATGTGCAATAATATGCAGGTCAATTACACCAGGTGTCATTCCGATCCAAAACCCAGAAAATTTAAAAAAAACATAAAAATAATTTGTTTTATTTTTCCAACAATTGTCTCTCGGTGAGGGTCATTTTTATTCCTTCAATTTGACGAGTATTCATTAGTGTAACCACTGTACGAAAATGAACTAAAAGACAATCGTGAAAGTTTGTTTATTCCCGAAAAACCACGACCAATTTGCCTTTTAGCTGTGCACAATTTGGGCGCGATCGGATAATATCACTTTTTTTGGCCAAGTGCCAAGCCATAAGCAAAATATGTACACTGAGTCAGATAGTCTCTCTTAAGTGAGTGGCGTATTTCAAGAATACTTTAAATTTTGGAGAAAAAAACAGAATAATCCCCTGGCACTGTCATTCCTATACTTCAGATCGAAAGCTCCAAAAAAGCTGGAGAAAGCAGGTCGGCCATGGCTTACGTTACATATTTTCATAACGTGTATTCATTTTCAAACAAAATTCCCAAATGCGGCCAGGCTTCGTAGTTTTAAACGTACTTTTCGACCTATGGACCATGACCTCTTCTTTCGTGTTTCAATAAGGTAAAGGGAAAGGCACGTCCCGTTATTCAAGGCACACGAAGTCCTGCGGGTGATCACTGCTAGGCCAGTGATCTTTCAAGGCTAATTCAGCCCGGAGGGCCTAATCTCTTCTTTGGACCAGGGGTCTGCATTTCTCGTTTCTCGATTTTTTTCGAGAAAATTTCTCGATTTTTATTCGAGAAATTAGAGAAAAAATCAAAAATTAAAATAGATTTAAACTTCTATGAACATTGAAAGATGTGTTTAATAAATTCCCTTTAAGAGTCAAATTACTTAACCGTATAGGACGGACGTCCAAAAATACCGCGGCTTGTAAGCAATATATTTGATCGATATATACTACCATTAATCATTCTGCCTTTAGTGACCGTAATTTGGCCGTCCGCCGGATACGGATACGTTTTTATACGTATCCGTATCCGGCGGACGGCCAAATTGCGGTCGCTAAATGGCCGCCCAACTATATAGTGCGTATTCTACGCGTAAGCATACCTTAACTAAGGAACTGCAGATTGTATAGAGTAACTGAATCGATAGAATATGTAAATGAATCAGTTGAGTAGTGCGGACTCTCATAGGTCGAAGAGCTAGGTTATCGGATTTCAAAATGCGGTCAGGTTTTTCTTCGATTTTTGGCAAATTTGGCTCAGATGCGGTTAGGTTTTTTTTTCAATTTTTGCGAAATGTTGGCTCAAAATGCGGTCAGGCTTGGTACTTTGTAACATACTTTTCGATCTATGCGGACTCTAAGCCTAAGCATACCTTAATTAAGGAACTCTGCTGAGTGTGAACAGTAACTGAATCGATAGAATACTTAAATGAATCAATAGAGTAGTGCGGACTCTAAGCCTAAGCATACCTTGATTAAGGAACTCTGCTGAGTGTGAACAGTAACTGAATCGATAGAATACTTAAATGAATCAGTAGAGTAGTGCGGACTCTAAGCCTAAGCAAAACAATAATAAACATAGTCAGTCCATATTAAACATAATGAGAAAATTTCATAATACAACACAATTTTTCATCCCGATCGTGTCATCATTTCATTCTACGCTAAATATCCACCGCGGCATTTATGGACGTCCGTCCTATACGGATCACAAGTCAAATTGCTCTTACTCTTACATATTTTTTATATTTTTTCTCAGTTTTTGTCGAATTTGTCGGATTTCTCGAAAAAATAAATCGAGAAAGCTTATCTTTCACAAGACTATCTAACAGATATTCCCAATCCCATCCCCTATGCGTTCAAGGAATAAAATATTTTTATTTTTATTATTATTCGAGAAATTTTTTTCTCGCACACCCCTGCTTCGGACCTACTTTACCGCGTGATCTAGTCACTACCAATTCCCCTTTCGGGCGCCTTGGTGGAGCGGAGGCGGTGAAATTACCGGGAATCGAACCCAGGACAGATGCAATGATGGGGCACGCCATAGACCACTACACAACTTCGCCTGTTTCAATACTATCATATTTTCACCCGATAAATACACATTAAAAAGTGATAAAGAGTAAAGGCACAAAAGAAACAAGAATCCCTAGTATTCATTCACCTTTGAAGGCCCCTACCGGCAGTTGGGCTGGTCCTACGTCCTCCTCTACTTGCCGAAGAGCCTTCGCTGCCGATTCTGCATAATCGACCAATAAAACCCCAATATCGATTGATTACTGTCGATTACTGACTTAAATATATCTCACATTTAACAGCATAATTAATAATATTATTGTAATATTGCTATTATTTAATAAGCCCAAGGCTAATTGACGACGAAGATGTAAGTTTCATCTAGTGAGAAAAAACAGTAATCAATTATTATTTGGTAGTTTTACAAACTATAGTAAAACTTTCGTCATCTTTTTCTATTACAATCAATACTTTGACTCCACTGTAGCCTATCGATAATTAGGCAAACCTTGATCATGATGACACTTCATTTGCCGTGGTTGGCCCTATCGGCGTCTACGGTCGTATCACGGGCGGCCGAACCGAAGCCTTGCGCATAACTAGAACAGGAAAACAATCGATTTTGAATATATCTACTATAAGCGTGAAAATAAACAGATTCACGTAACCGTAAAAATAGCGAATATATCGATTCTTCAGTAAATATACTGTAACTATCGATTCAAAGTATGAATTTCAAACCTCATAACTACAATTGCAAATTACTCGATATATAATTGTCAGTTTTTGAGTACAGGTCCCTGCCATCGTAAAAAAGTCAGTTTATTGATTGAAATGGATTTATTCTAATAATTAATTGCAATATTACCAACGAAGACGTTGGCTCCGGTTTGTTCGGGCTTCTTGCACTGAAGGCAGGGCGTGAGAAGTCCAGTTCATCTTCCTTCTCGTCATCTTTCTTGTTCTGGAATCAGAATCGATTATCCGCACAGTTTAAACTAATCATAACACAAAAGAATATGCTCTGTCCGTTGAATAACGTTTCTGTTTTTGTTTCAACATAAGTTCCAAGCATTGTAAATATGGCATAGGATTACACATAAGCAAAGCAGCATGAATCTCCCACGGGTTGAATAGCTACGTTATAGATTATACAGCAGTACAGCAATAATTAAACAAGTAAAAGAAACAAATCAAAATCTACTTCGAGAACCTTTTACATTCGTTCGTCAGTTCGCGATAGCAATTGCGCATCATACTGTACTGAAAACCCTCAAACTTTCAGCCTAAAACACGGTCGTCAGCTATGGTCTTTGTTTTTAAAATTTTCGTATATTGTTTTATTCGTTTTTTAAAAATCTTCTCTGTTTTCCGCTTCTCTGTTTTCTTCGATTAGCTATTTTATACCCATGGGAGATTCATGCTGCTTTGCTTATGTGTAATCCTATGCCATATTTACAATGCTTGGAACTTATGTTGAAACAAAAACAGAAACGTTATTCAACGGACAGAGCATATTCTTTTGTGTTATGATTAGTTTAAACTGTGCGGATAATCGATTCTGATTCCAGAACAAGAAAGATGACGAGAAGGAAGATGAACTGGACTTCTCACGCCCTGCCTTCAGTGCAAGAAGCCCGAACAAACCGGAGCCAACGTCTTCGTTGGTAATATTGCAATTAATTATTAGAATAAATCCATTTCAATCAATAAACTGACTTTTTTACGATGGCAGGGACCTGTACTCAAAAACTGACAATTATATATCGAGTAATTTGCAATTGTAGTTATGAGGTTTGAAATTCATACTTTGAATCGATAGTTACAGTATATTTACTGAAGAATCGATATATTCGCTATTTTTACGGTTACGTGAATCTGTTTATTTTCACGCTTATAGTAGATATATTCAAAATCGATTGTTTTCCTGTTCTAGTTATGCGCAAGGCTTCGGTTCGGCCGCCCGTGATACGACCGTAGACGCCGATAGGGCCAACCACGGCAAATGAAGTGTCATCATGATCAAGGTTTGCCTAATTATCGATAGGCTACAGTGGAGTCAAAGTATTGATTGTAATAGAAAAAGATGACGAAAGTTTTACTATAGTTTGTAAAACTACCAAATAATAATTGATTACTGTTTTTCTCACTAGATGAAACTTACATCTTCGTCGTCAATTAGCCTTGGGCTTATTAAATAATAGCAATATTACAATAATATTATTAATTATGCTGTTAAATGTGAGATATATTTAAGTCAGTAATCGACAGTAATCAATCGATATTGGGGTTTTATTGGTCGATTATGCAGAATCGGCAGCGAAGGCTCTTCGGCAAGTAGAGGAGGACGTAGGACCAGCCCAACTGCCGGTAGGGGCCTTCAAAGGTGAATGAATACTAGGGATTCTTGTTTCTTTTGTGCCTTTACTCTTTATCACTTTTTAATGTGTATTTATCGGGTGAAAATATGATAGTATTGAAACAGGCGAAGTTGTGTAGTGGTCTATGGCGTGCCCCATCATTGCATCTGTCCTGGGTTCGATTCCCGGTAATTTCACCGCCTCCGCTCCACCAAGGCGCCCGAAAGGGGAATTGGTAGTGACTAGATCACGCGGTAAAGTAGGTCCGAAGCAGGGGTGTGCGAGAAAAAAATTTCTCGAATAATAATAAAAATAAAAATATTTTATTCCTTGAACGCATAGGGGATGGGATTGGGAATATCTGTTAGATAGTCTTGTGAAAGATAAGCTTTCTCGATTTATTTTTTCGAGAAATCCGACAAATTCGACAAAAACTGAGAAAAAATATAAAAAATATGTAAGAGTAAGAGCAATTTGACTTGTGATCCGTATAGGACGGACGTCCATAAATGCCGCGGTGGATATTTAGCGTAGAATGAAATGATGACACGATCGGGATGAAAAATTGTGTTGTATTATGAAATTTTCTCATTATGTTTAATATGGACTGACTATGTTTATTATTGTTTTGCTTAGGCTTAGAGTCCGCACTACTCTACTGATTCATTTAAGTATTCTATCGATTCAGTTACTGTTCACACTCAGCAGAGTTCCTTAATTAAGGTATGCTTAGGCTTAGAGTCCGCATAGATCGAAAAGTATGTTACAAAGTACCAAGCCTGACCGCATTTTGAGCCAACATTTCGCAAAAATTGAAAAAAAAAACCTAACCGCATCTGAGCCAAATTTGCCAAAAATCGAAGAAAAACCTGACCGCATTTTGAAATCCGATAACCTAGCTCTTCGACCTATGAGAGTCCGCACTACTCAACTGATTCATTTACATATTCTATCGATTCAGTTACTCTATACAATCTGCAGTTCCTTAGTTAAGGTATGCTTACGCGTAGAATACGCACTATATAGTTGGGCGGCCATTTAGCGACCGCAATTTGGCCGTCCGCCGGATACGGATACGTATAAAAACGTATCCGTATCCGGCGGACGGCCAAATTACGGTCACTAAAGGCAGAATGATTAATGGTAGTATATATCGATCAAATATATTGCTTACAAGCCGCGGTATTTTTGGACGTCCGTCCTATACGGTTAAGTAATTTGACTCTTAAAGGGAATTTATTAAACACATCTTTCAATGTTCATAGAAGTTTAAATCTATTTTAATTTTTGATTTTTTCTCTAATTTCTCGAATAAAAATCGAGAAATTTTCTCGAAAAAAATCGAGAAACGAGAAATGCAGACCCCTGGTCCAAAGAAGAGATTAGGCCCTCCGGGCTGAATTAGCCTTGAAAGATCACTGGCCTAGCAGTGATCACCCGCAGGACTTCGTGTGCCTTGAATAACGGGACGTGCCTTTCCCTTTACCTTATTGAAACACGAAAGAAGAGGTCATGGTCCATAGGTCGAAAAGTACGTTTAAAACTACGAAGCCTGGCCGCATTTGGGAATTTTGTTTGAAAATGAATACACGTTATGAAAATATGTAACGTAAGCCATGGCCGACCTGCTTTCTCCAGCTTTTTTGGAGTTTTCGATCTGAAGTATAGGAATGACAGTGCCAGGGGATTATTCTGTTTTTTTTTCTCCAAAATTTAAAGTATTCTTGAAATACGCCACTCACTTAAGAGAGACTATCTGACTCAGTGTACATATTTTGCTTATGGCTTGGCACTTGGCCAAAAAAAGTGATATTATCCGATCGCGCCCAAATTGTGCACAGCTAAAAGGCAAATTGGTCGTGGTTTTTCGGGAATAAACAAACTTTCACGATTGTCTTTTAGTTCATTTTCGTACAGTGGTTACACTAATGAATACTCGTCAAATTGAAGGAATAAAAATGACCCTCACCGAGAGACAATTGTAGGAAAAATAAAACAAATTATTTTTATGTTTTTTTAAAATTTTCTGGGTTTTGGATCGGAATGACACCTGGTGTAATTGACCTGCATATTATTGCACATCGTCGTATACACATATCGAACGAATCCGTAAACTTTGAAATTTTGATGCCACTTTATCGAACTTACGTTATTTAGCGAGGGTGCAGATATGACGAACCCAAACTCCGTCTGCGAGCTCATTCCACCCCATACTACAGCTGTACACAATTTGGGCGCGATCGGTTAATATCACTCTTTGGGCAAGTGCCAAGAGAATGTCACTTGAGCCAGATAGTCTCTCTTAAAGTTTGCTTTAAGTAAGCTGCAAGGGAAAGAACGTTTGTCGAATGCATTACAGTATATCACACCACTTTAAGTGAACTTACGACTGATCTTCTCCATAGGTCGAAAAGTATGTTACAAAGTACCAAGCCTGACCGGATTTTGAGCCAAAATTTCACAAAAAAATGAAAAACCTGACCGGAATTTGAGCCAAAATTTCACTAAAATCGAAAAACCTGACCGGATTTTGAGCCAAATTTGCCAAAAATTGAAAAACATGACCGGATTTTGAAAACCGGTAACCTAGCTATTCGACCTATGATCTTCTCTTGTAGTCTACTTAAGTTAATCGTTAATTGGCAGTTTATAAATACACTTAAAGTTTGAAAAAAAAACCCGAGGTGTAGTTCTAGAGAACACAAATATTATTACCGGTTTCACGTCAATTACTGATTGATTATCGATTGATGCTCTCAGGTGATAGTGACCTACCGTACGATCGATGATGGCTGATAAAAGCAGGAGGCGGCTTTCCGCCGTATCCGAAACGACTACCTCAGGTAAAAATCGATGATCAGTCGTGGTTTCTGTAGAAGATTAAAGATCATGGTTACCATAAATCGATTAACTATAGATCAAAGAGCACTTCATACGCTGAAGAAGGATCAGTACGCACTGTACGCAGTACACAACGATCTCTTGGAGGTACTTTAATTATACAATTATCGATTACTTGTGTAGGGTAGTGATTCTATGTTATCGATTACTTTTGATCGTTACTTTTATCTGTTTACAGGAGTGTAAAGAGACTGTGGAACCGCTGGCGACCAGAGCATCTTCCGAACGAATACTTCGATGGGAGTAGGATGAGGATACGGTATGAGATTTTATAAAATTATTTGTTAATTGAACACTAATCTAGAGGGATGCATATTTTTAGTATTATTTCATGATTATACTGCACATTTTAAAGAGAGATTATCGCATACAAATATTGATTGAAATATCGAAAATGTTCGAACGTGAAATTTGGTCCAATAACAAATTGATGAACTATGCATACGGTAGTTTTTTTTGAATATCGCGATTGATATCCGCGATGGGGTAGTGCCAGTACACAGTGAAAGAGAAAATATGGACTGGATAGGAAGCAACTCGTCTTCTATCCAATCGATGGTGGCAAATCGATAGTTGATTATCATATGAAATAGGCTGTCGTCTGATCTGTCTCATAATAAAGCCAGTAAATGCATAGAGATCATGTAGGTATTAGGGTGGCGAAAATGATTCATGATTATTCGTCCACTTTAGCGGTCTAGAGTTAGTATTCACGGGAGAGACATTTACGACCGCTTTCTTGGCAAATGAGTTGTTAGAGGAGAGGTCAATGCGAATGAGTCAAAAAAAGCGAGTCGAGTGCGAGTCAGACCGCTTTCTCAGCCCTCCTTTCACCAAATTTTCTTGACTCACTTCTACTCGCCCAAAGCGGAAAAAAGGAGAGACCGGTCAACTGCCACTTGGAATGAATACTCCCAAGGGGAGCGAGCCACTCAATATATGCCACAGAAATGAATAATCACGAGTCATTTTCGCCACCCTACTAGGTATAGAGGCTCCTTACAACGGAAGTATGGTGCGCCGGTCCAGGACTTCGGAATGGGACATATACCATTCGATAGGTCTCCAAAATAGAAGACTTCCATGTTAAGGATTTTGGCAACGTACCCCTTGGGGCGAGTAATTTGCATATTTCTGACTGTCTTTTTTCGCTCTACAATAAGATCCAGTCTCTGTGAGATCACAGTAGTGGCCGGATGGATAAGAGGATTGTCTATATATCTTTTGCTCGCAAGTTCGATTTCTACACAAGTTCAACTTCTTTTGCTATTTTTCCATGTATGAAAATCTTACAAAAATCATTTTAAAAATCAATCAACAATACATTTTACATTACTATATGAAAATGACTATGAAAATTACAATTTATAATGTAATGGTGATTATAATGATTGTGACTATAATGATGAATATAATTATAGTTATATTGATTATATGATTTTAATTTATGATAGTTTAAAATGAATATCGAATTCATTATTTTCAATTGTTGTTTTTTGTAACATTTTTCCAGTACGTAGAGTGGACTGGCGGTCGTTAAAGATAGAGACCTGCTAATATTTTCGTAAATACATTATGAAAGCGATTCATTCTTGATTATAGTTCTCCTAACGCTCGGTTTACAGTAATTACGATAATCTTTCTTGGACCAACGGTAAAAATCAATCATCTCAATTCGATGAGTTCTCGCTATAGATTCATATATAACAAGTATCCTTGTGAGGATTTGTACAGCGCTGGATTCGGGTACATATTTTGATGACATTTGAATGTGTCCCTTGTATAACGGATTGCAAATTTACTTTCACTTTTCCAGTGCGTTAGGAGCGCTATTATCAAGAATGAATCGCTTTTATATTATATTTACGAACATATTCGCAGGCCTCCATCTTTAACGACCGCCAGTCCTCTCCACGTACGGGAAAATGTTGCAAAAAAACAACAATAGAAAATAATTAATTCGTTTTTCATTTTAAACTATCATAAATTATAATCATAATCATTATTCCATTATAAATTGTAATTTTATTATCATTTTCATATGCTAATGCAATATATTGTTGATTGATTTTTAAAATGATTTTTGCGAGATTTTCATACATGGACAAATAGCAAAAGCAATTGAACTTGTGTGGGAATCGAACTTGCGAGCAAAAGATATATAGACAATCCTCTTATCCATCCACCACTGCTTGCTCTCGATCTTACAGAGACTGGATCTTATTGTAGGGCGAAAAAAGACAGTCATAAATATGCAAATTACCCCCCCCCCTCCCCGGGGTACGTTGCCAAAATCCTTAACATGGAAATCTTCTATTTTGGAGACCTATCGAATGGTTTATGTCCCATTTCGAAGTCCGGGACGGGCGCGCCATACTTCCCTTGTTAGGAAAAATCTATCTTTTGATGGCCTAGTGGTATACGGTGCGCTCAAACACCATAGCTGATGTGTTCCACCACCACTTTGCGTTGTTATTTTTGCTGATTTCTATGAGACATTCTAGTTCAACTTTCCGTATGGGGATCTCTCGCGAATTTGAACATAGAATTCTCCAAGGGGGGATATTCGGGCTATAAGTATGGTGCTATGCGGTTTTGATTATATACAATTTTTAATCAAGTATCCGGTTGTTGTCCGCTGATACGGTGATCGTTCGCACATGCATGCGCTTTTCTTGGATACGGTATCAGTGTCTATTTAGCTGGCGCGCAAAAATGCGGGATACGGTAGTCGTTCACATATGTCTACATTTGTATAATGAGGAATGCTTATCACGGGTCTCCTGTAAAAGTGTAGCAAAAACGGCCGGGCCTGCCACTAGGAACATTTTTTGTCTTCGATTTCGATGAAAGTTGGTCAGTGGGTGTGGTTGGGCGTCATGAGAAGGCCGAGCCACTTCATTTGGCCAAAATAACAAATTATCGATTTTTTGTGATCTACCCTGGAAATGATCATAACTCGGTTCATTTTCATCATACAGCGAGCTGACAGGTGTCATTCGAACCGTATTCTAATGTTCTCCAAAAAAGTACTTCATGACCCGTCCGCTGCAAAGTCTTCTTCAGGGCGAAAAACGCGAAAAACACATTTCTTGAACAAAAATGTGATCTGTTCTCGAAAATTTTCTCTTGAGTACACGCGTATTATTGCAGAGAAAGAGTTATCAGATCACGTGCAAAGTCGGTATGTTGTTCATTTACCGTATCTCTGTCCCCTCAATACCGTTTAGTAGAGTACACGGGACTTAGTCATTTATTCCGCCTCAACAGTTTTTCGATCGTATCTGCTTTCAAAATGGTCTAATCAACTACTCGAAAAAAGGAAAATGATGCTCTCGGGAAGGCGAATTAAAAGTTCTATCATGATCGAATAGCTATGACAACTCATTTTCGAGTTATTCGAGGAAAACCTTATCAACATCGATTTAGTCGGCTTTTTCGTGCCAGTTATGGAAAAATTGTTGCAGAAATTACTTATTTCATTTACTGATCTCATCATGTAATGCACACTCTCCTTTCCCTTTTTTCTTCTCCTTTCCGCCTCACCAAAGCGAGAGCCACTTTACTCCGTCATTGGAATCTTGAATGACACTGGGCAGAGGAGAGCACAAGACCAGAACGGAGAATCAATGGTAGATTTCGCCCTTGGACTGTAAAAGAGAATGCTCGAGGAGATTCAGCAAGGAGTCGGAATCGGTCCACTTTCGGAATATGAGAAGGCGCCAAGCATTCGAGACCTATGGCACATCGCATTCGGAAGAAGAGTGCCCCACAGGGTTGGGCGGAAAAAATTTCCGTTACCGATTTTTTACCAGTTTTACCGGTCCCTGACCCTCATCGGTAATTACCGAAATTTACACAAGATATTCTGCGTTATTTTTGGTAACATTACGCTCGATATCTCGAGAAATTGCCCGTAACCGAAGGCGATTTTATGTCTCGACAGACAGTTACTCTCTCAATGAATAACAATTGCCAAATATATATTAATAGAACAGAAGAAATTGAAATATTTTTTTGTTGTAACTACGGTCAAAGTAAGAACAAATTAGTTCATTTATATTATGCGGCACGATATCGCAGTTCTGATGAAATGAGTAAACGTAGAAATAAACGTCGCAGAAGAAAATTACATTTTTTCGCGGTTTTACAGGGTTTTTCAGAGTTTTACCCGTTTTACCGATTTTTTTACCGGCCACCTTTTCCCGCCCAACCCGGGTGCCCCATACGACTCTGTTGCCAAGCAGATGGTGGTCGATCAATTCGAGGAATTCTACGCAGCCAGGAACAAGCTGAGAGCAGAAGAAGTCGAGAAGAGAATGAAGGCCAGAACGGATATCTTGCCCGCTAACCGAATGTCACACGATCAGATCAAGAACTGCATTCGTAATCTGCTAGCGAAGAAGAAGGAGGAGACAGAGAAGAAGCTGAGCACCACAAGAGCCAAGAGAGATGTGGCACTGGATATGGATTTCATCAACAACTGGGAGAAGGACTACGATGAGGAGGGAGGAGAAATTGAGGATGAAGTGAAAGTACATGAGGATGATCTGACTATCTCCTCCGATGCAATCTACAACTGGATGAAAACCGAGATGAACACTCTGTTCACTGATGAGACCCTGACTTGTCTACATCCCTCGTTTTCGATCAGTGACATTGATAATTACATATTGATCGCTTGCTTTTATAATATTTTCTCATGCATTATATAAAATAAAGTCGGTTGGGTAGTTTTAGCGGTACAAAGAATAATTTCCTTTCCGTTTATTCATTGGAATCGATGAAAAGGAGAAAGTGTAGTGATTTTCCTTTAATAACTCGAAAATGAGTTGTCATAGCTATTCGATCATGATAGAACTTTTTATTCGCCTTTCCGAGAGCATCATTTTCCTTTTTTCGAGTAGCCGATTGGACCATTTTGAAAGCAGATACGATCGAAAAACTGTTGAGGCGGAAAAAATGACTAAGTCCCGTGTACTCTATTAAACGGTATTGAGGGGACAGAGATACGGTAAATGAACAACATACCGACTTTGCACGTGATCGGATAACTCTTTCTCTGCAATAATACTCGTGTACTCAAGAGAAAATTTTCGAGAACAGATCACATTTTTGTTCAAGAAATGTATTTTTCGCGTTTTTCGCCCTGAAGAAGACTTTGCAGCGGACGGGTCATGAAGTACTTTTTTGGAGAGCATTAGAATACGGTTCGAATGACACCTGTCAGCTCGCTGCGCGATGAAAATGAACAGAGTTATGATCATTTCCAGGGTAGATCACAAAAAATCGATAATTTGTAATTTTGGCCAAATGAAGTGGCTCGGCCTTCGCATGACGCCCAACCACACCCACTGACCAACTTTCATCGAAATCGAAGACAAAAAAATTTCCTAGTGGCAGGCGTTGCTACACTTTTACCGGAGACCCGTGTTATGGCCATAGGTCGAATAGCTAGGTTATCGGTTTTCAAAATCCGGTCAGGTTTTTCGATTTTTGTGCAATTTTGGCTCAAAATGCTGCCACGTTTTTCGATTTTTGGGAAATTTTGGCTCAAAATGCGGTCAGACTTGGTACTTTGTAACATGCTTTTCGACCTATGGGTGTAACTGGCGTTTCTTTCTACCTCGTTACTCTGTCGCAACTCTGGAAACACTGTGCATGATTGTGTTTCAATTTCGCTATCCTAGGCAAGAGCGCTAAAAAAACATCAGCCGAGCAATCGATGTCCGACCCAAGTTCACTCCTGAACAACAATTAATTACTGGTGCATTTTGAACTGATTTAAAAAAATCTTTCGGCGGTTCAATCGGGTCACACACAGCTACGATTACGAATTATAATTATTGATTTATTTGTTTCCAGTTGGTCGAGGTCGGCAACGAATCCACTCGCATCTGTGCATCTTCTATTATATGTATATTATCAATATTATGTGTATCATCGTTGTATTATCCCGCTTCCCCATTTCCATCCCTCCTAATCTTTGGAATCACTCATTTTTTCTTGTTTAGACATATACTCCATTAATTGTTTTATTCTGACAAATTTTACACTGTAAAAAATGGCGAACCATAATTTGCACTGTAAAAAATGGCGGACCATATTTTACACTGTAAAAAATGGCGGACCATATTTTACACTGTAAAAAATGGCGGACCATATTTTACACTGTAAAAAATGGCGGACCATATTTTACACTATAAAAAATGGCGGACCATATTTTACACTGTAAAAAATGGCGAACCATATTTTACACTGTAAAAAATGGCGGACCATATTTTACACTGTAAAAAATGGCGGACCATATTTTACACTGTAAAAAATGGCGGACCATATTTTACACTGTAAAAAATGGCGGACCATATTTTACACTGTAAAAAATGGCGAACCATATTTTACACTATAAAAAATGGCGGACCATATTTTACACTGTAAAAAATGGCGAACCATATTTTACACTGTAAAAAATGGCGAACCAGATTTTACACTATAAAAAATGGCGGACCATATTTTACACTGTAAAAAATGGCGAACCATATTTTACACTGTAAAAAATGGCGGACCATATTTTACACTGTAAAAAATGGCGGACCATTTTTTACACTGTAAAAAATGGCGAACCATATTTTACACTATAAAAAATGGCGAACCATATTTTACACTATAAAAAATGGCGAACCATATTTTACACTATAAAAAATGGCGGACCATATTTTACGCTGTCAGATCTGACAACAACTGTTTCTGCGACCTGCCAATTTTGCACCGATCATTTTTGGTTGCCCTCATTCCGACAAATTTTACACTTGCAATTCTGGCATAACTGTTTTCAAACTTTATTGCCAACTTTTACCTGTGATTTTCTGGCATGCCCATGTCATGCCATTTATGCAGCTTGATTATTTGCCACATTTCAAAATGTAGACGTCATCATCTTATAGCCAATATTTCACTCGTAATATTTGTCAACTTACCTCTAGCCATATTTTCATCCGTCAATTATGCCATTTATAATGATCTTTTCTCCGCCATATTTTCACTGTTCAAATTTGGAGATAAATTATTTTTATCAATCTGCCAATAATACACACGTAAAATATGGCACGAGAATTTGCCACATTTGCAGCCGTAAAAAATGGCAGAAAAAAAAGCCAACTCAATATTTTCCGGTGGGCTTATCCTAACCCCTCTTATATGTTCCTATAATCATTCCATTGCGTCAAGCTACCGTGGGATATTATCCCGTTGGATGCCTTAGCAAGGTAATCAATCCTAATATCAGGGGTCCGTCCAATCTGTCAAAAAAGATGCGAATAAAGTTGCGAACAAAGTTCGCAACTTTGTTCGCATCTTTTTCTCTAAATCTCTCGAAATACACGCTCTCTAATTCTCTCTAACAAAAGATGCGAAGAAAGATGCGACCAAAAGATCGCAACAAAGTTGCGAACTTTGTTGCGAGGTCGGTTAGAGAAGGCGAGAGAGCGTGCATTTGAAGAGGAGCAGAAAAAGTAAACGGAGCTTTACATAAAGTTGCGACCAAAGTTGAATTTAAAAAAGTGATAGTTTGTTGATTAAATTGCTATTACTCAACTCTCGATGAAAGTGTGTTCAATGTTTTATATATATTTTTTGTGAAAACACTTATCATTTACACGAAAACTGTACAAGAAATCGTGTGTATTCTCAGGCACTCATTCGAATCTTCGAGAACGCTGGTGCTCCGCTCGCAGTGTGGGGGCGGGGCTACTGCACAAGCATGCGCGATTTCTCCCTCGCGAGCGCGCGACTTTACCAGTTCACTGTTCTTTCACTCTTTCTTTCCGCTCTTTCCGTTCTTTCCGCTTTCCGATCGCATTTATCTGTAACAGAATGAATTTAGGTTACTCAAGATGGGTTCGCGACGACAGCACACGTATCGGCTCTCCCAACCAAGACAGGAGGTAGTTTTATTATTTCTATTATTACGATTTCTTATTGCTTGCATGCTCTTGTACAAGCTTGTTGTGAAATACTCTCCTCTCTGTCTCACTCTCTTCTTTGCCTCACTCTCCTCTGTTTCACTCTCTTCTCTGTCTCACTCTCCTTTCTGTCTTTCTCGCGATAGGGTGCGCGCATTTCACTCTCTCTTTCTTACTCTTTTTTACCCTTATTTTTAAAATCCACTGTTCATTTGACCTTCCCAATGCTCTGATTACATTTCTCTAGTGTAGTTCCACCCTGTATTTCTTCTTGTTAGCTTATTTTCTCATTAATTTCTTATTTACACTTGTTTTCACCGCTTCCCTTCTCACTCTCTCAATTTGACACACTCTCTCACCTCCTTTCTTCTCTCTAGCGCTCTAAGTTCCTCTCTGTCCGTATCCGTGAAAAAAGACCCTTCTGCCTGTAGTTCTCTCCCAGTTGTACTCATACAAGAATAGCACAGTTGTGATAAAAATGCGTGTATATCTTTCCTCTTTCGTAGTAATAATAACTTATTGATTGGTGATGTATTTTAAGCCAACTGTTCGATTCAATACTCTTTTTTCAGCATGATGTTCGGTCGCTCTGCCCTCAGCGCTATTTGCGTCATCGTCCTCCCACATCTCGCCTATGTTCTTCTCGACTTGAACAACCTCCGTCCCGCTGAGTCCCTCGCCCTCAGTGAAGAGGTCCAGGCCGAAATCGATGAGATCCGCGCCTCCAGAAAGTATAAAGATCGTGCAGAGGGAAATTCGATACGTTCCGGGTCTCTACAAGATCTTTGATGAAATCCTCGTTAATGCGGCTGATAATAAGCAGAGAGATCCTAAGATGAGCCTCATCAAAGTTAATATTAATAAGTGAGTAGGAATCTTTAAATGTCTTAAATAATGTAATTATTAAATAATTAATTAATTCAAATGATTGTCTGTTCATCACTTGACGAAGAGATAGCATGCGAAATGAATATATATCACTGACGATAGTTTTTTGTTTCTTTAACAAAGGCCTCATATACAGGGAAAGGAACGAGATCTCTGTCTTCAACAATGGAAAGGGTATTCCCGTAGCTATGCACAAGGTACGATGACTTGTATCGATCGATATCATAACAATTATTGATTGATTTGAGGTTGAGAACATGTACGTACCCGAGCTGATCTTTGGTACGCTGCTCACATCGTCCAATTACAATGACGAGGAGAGGAAAGTGACGGGTGGTTGTAACGGATACGGAGCTAAGCTGTGTAATATCTTCTCCACTGAATTCACTCCCGAAACCAGCAGCAAGGATTACAAGAAGGCTTTCAAACAGGTAATCGATAATGTATCATGATCTACAGAATCGATCGATTCTTCAAAATATATTCTACGGCAAGAATGAGGTTGATGGACAGGACGAGCCGCTGAAAGTGTGCTATGAACAGGTATTGATTGATTTGAAATATTTTTTTGATTGTGAGGGTTACGGTAGCCGACGTGCTGTCTATGATGCCATAAAACAAACCTACACAACGATCTTATTTGATAAACTGCGCAGCGATGTGCAGTGCTGTGAATTACCGAGACCTGAGACACACCTTGTTGGACTACCTATCCTATTCTCGATTCTTAGCTTTGCTCTACAATATCCTCATATCGATCAATATTGATTGTATATCATTGTAGGTGAGTGATCGTTGGGAGGTGGCTCTTAGAGTATCCGACAAGGGCTTCCAGCAAGTCTCGTTCGTCAATTCCATCGCCACTACCAAGGTATGCCAATATAATATTATAATAATAATTTATTCCTTCAAAATGATGAGCAATTAATCAATGAATAATGCCGATTCAGGGTGGTCGACACGTTGACTATGTTGCCGATCAAATGGTCCAGAAGCTAATCGATACGATCAAGAAAAAGGTTGGCAAGAGTACGGTACAAGTCAAGCCTTTCCAAGTATGTTTCTGATCATTTTGACGATTTATTGATTGATGGATTCACATTATCGATTGATCATTTACAGGTGAAGAATCACATGTGGGTCTTCGTGAATTCTCTCTTTGAGAACCCCACCTTCGACTCGCAGACCAAGGAGACCATGACCCTCCAGTCGAAGAGTTTCGGATCCAAGTGTGAGATCTCGGACAAGTTTGCCAAAGAGGTACTTTGTATTCTGTTGTTTGGTTAATGATTTATGCGACTGACCTACCGTACTTGTTCAAGGCCATACTTTTTCGGTGACCTCACTGTATTTTATTTATCGATTCGATTCGATTCATTGTTTAGAAAGTTAGAAGTAGAGTAGTAGAAGTAGTAGAAGGTTTAGAAAGGTGGGTCGATTTAGAAAATCGTTATTTTTCGCTTAAATTGTAATCTTTCACATACAAAAATGAGCCTTATATAGTGGGTCGACCATGAAAATGAGCCGTATATAGTGGGTCAATCCTCTCATTGTGAGGATTGACCTAAAATGTATGTTCAAGGCTCAAGCGTACGGCATTGTGGACTCTCTCGTGGGTGCGCTTCAAGCAGATGGAGATTGTGGAGAAGAAGTGCAACAGCAAGAAGACGAGCAAGATGAAGGTGGGAGCAGATTGGTCGATTAGTTCATTCATTGATTGATTTTCTGCATTATTGATTTATTGATTTTTTTTCTGAAATTATGGATTAAATGATTACCGCATCTTTGTAGGGCATCCCCAAGCTCGAGGACGCCAACGACGCCTGAACAAAGAACTCGCATCTGTGCACGCTCATTCTCACCGTGGGAGACTCAGCCAAGACGCTCGCTGGTAAGTATCGATTGTAATATCGATTAATTGATTTTTTGCCGTAGTATTGGCTGTACTGTAATCATATGTGGGCGGTATTGTCGCTAGCGTCAAGACCCATCCGATTTTAGCATCCGACCCACCCGATTTTCTCAAAAATCACCCGGGAAGAAATTATTATATTTACATGCCTCATTTTTGCCTCCGGCCCACCCGATTCTACTTCTAGCGTCAATTGCCGCCCATGTATGACTTTAATGTGTTACCCCGCTCTCAGGTCTCGGAGTGGTCGGTCGTGATCGCTATGGTGTCTTCCCACTTCGAGGAAAGTTGCTCAACGTTCGTGAAGGAAACCTGAAGCAGGTATACTGTAGCTGTCTATTGATTATTGATCGATTCATCGAGAATCCTGTCAGGTTGCCGATAACGCTGAGATCAACGCACTGCTGAAGATTCTCGGTCTTCAGTACAATGTGAAGTACGACAAGGATGATGACATGAAGACGCTTCGATACGGAAAGGTCATGGTTATGGCTGATCAGGTACGGTAAAGATTGATTTATTGATTAACTCGAGAAATATTATTATTGATTAGGATCAAGACGGTTCGCACATCAAGGGACTTGTCATCAACTTTATCCATCACAATTGGCCCAATCTCGTTAGGTATATGGTAGTTTCATTGCGCATTTATTGATTGATTGATTGAACACTGTTCGTGTTGGTGTTACTGCAATTACCGTACGGTGCTGTCCTATAATTACCGTACCGTACTGGGTTACTGGTTACTGTAATTATTGCAGACGTAACTTTGTGGAGGAATTCATTACTCCGATTGTGAAAGCGACAAAGGGCAAGGAGGAGATCTCATTCTTCTCAATTCCTGAGTACAATGAATGGAGAAACAATACGGATACTTGGAAATCCTTCAAGATCAAGTACTACAAGCGATTGGGTACGGTGTCTTTTTTATTAAATTAATAATATTAATAGATGTACAAGTTCTAGATTTGCATGTACTTTAAATGCAAAAAAAAATGTGAAATATATAGGTTAAAGAGATCAAATTCTGTCGTTTAATACTATCTTGACTTAAATAGCTTGCATAATAATAATAACAATATGCGTACTGTAGGTACGTCCACATCGAAGGAGGCCAAGGAGTACTTCTCTGACCTGGCCCGTCATCGTATCCGCTTCAAGTATGCCGGACCCGAGGATGACATTGCGGTCGATATGGCCTTTAGCAAGAAGAAGATTGAGGAGAGAAAGGTACCGTATACTAGATCTATCGATCGATTATTGATTGATGTATTGATCGATTATTGATTGATGTATTGCTTTTGTCAGGATTATATAGAGTGGGTATATGGTAGTCAGTTGAGTGGGTATACGGTAGTCGATTGAGTTTGTATACGGTAGTAGATTGAGTGGGTATACGGTATTGATTACATTGAAGGATTTTGTGACAGTTGCAAGATCACATTTTGATTGCTTGCAGTATACCACCACTGTCACTCGTTGCGGTCGGCGGGCTCACGCATTCGGGAGGTGGCGACCAAGGCGGCTCCTCGAATGGACCTCTGGCGGTCCGACCAACTTTGCCATGCCGGCACTTGTTCCGCAAACGCCCACGCCCCGCCCCCTCCATCCTAGCACTCTGTACTCTCTCATATCTCAATACTCTCTCGCCCTCTCTCACTATGCACTGCGCACTCTCTCATATCTCAGCGCTCCCTCGTCCTCTCTCTCGTGCACTCTCTCATATATCAACGCTATCTCGCTCTTGATTAACTAATGACGACCTAGCAAGACAATGGCAGGGGTCAATCAAGGTTTATCTCATTCAATTAGTCCAATTATGTCATTATCTCCTTCTCCCGATACTTCTCCCAAGTCGCCTAGTTCGCCAATTCTGTTCAGCGATGTCAGTTTTGGATCGACCGATTCTCCCATCAAACCTACCGTACCAACTCCAGACTTTCCGCGCGACACGCGCGCGGGGTAGTGACAAGTCGCGCGCGCGATATCGACGACTTGCGAGTTATGCGCGGGGTAGTGACAACTCGCGCGCGGGTTAAAGTGAAGTCGCGGTATCACGCGCGACTTAAGGAGACTTAAGGCACTCAGCAACTCGCACGCGACTTACTGCAAGTCGCGCGCGACTTACCGTAACTCTTGCGTAGGAGCATAGTTCGTTTTTGCGAGTGTTTCCTATGCAACAAGCATATCATAAATTGTTTAACTGTTTGTTATGAATGGTTGAAACGATGTTTCGAGGGCATTTCAACCAAATATAAGAACAATGTGAGAATTCTATCCGATTGCATATTCTTTTATGAATTTTTTATAACATTGTAGACTTTTTAGGTGAGAAAACCAAATTCAAGTGATTTTAAGCTAGTTATGATTGATCCATCTTCAATAAATGTGCTAAAAATCAATAAAATAAGAAATTAAATGGCTATATGTTTGAAATAAATATGTGCAAGATAATTTTCGCATATGTGACAATGGATAATGAAAAATTCCCATAATGCATCATAGTGACATTAAAAAATAGTTTATATAACTGGCACATCAATTTATGAAAGTTCAGTTTAAAAAGTCAGTTCATGATACTAATTGACGATATTTCTTACCGTTTCCATGAAGGAGCTGTTTCATTTCTTTTCTCTTCTTTTGACGTTCAATGAATTTATTCGTGCATTTACCTCTATTTCTTATTAAAAGTTGATTATTATGTTGCCATAAAGCTACCCGCACCTTCGATAATCTGTTCGTGTATAGCTTATTCGCTGAATTGCTTAATCTTTTTAAGTTATTCTTCCTGTTCTGTAAAGCAACTGTTCAACGCTTATTTTGTTTGTAGTTACAGAATCTGATCGTGGTGTCTATGCAGTCAATGAACTTAGTTATGATTATGAAGAAGAAGGAGCTGGATGACTGAGGAGGATATTCCCACCAAGGATTAATAAGTATGTGTTTTAGTATCATTGTAAAGTGCTCAGATGTTTGAATCCATGCATGATCACGTATAATTTGTGCAGTTAGTCACTAACTGTTAGTGGCATTCTCTTATTCTATTGCTATTCTCTTATTCTTGCTCTTACTAATGATTGTGTGAATTATCACTGCTCTAGCAGTCATCTCCCGCAGGTCTTTTGCCTTGCAGAGCGGGTTCATAGGTCGAAAAGTATGTTACAAAGTACCAAGCCTGACCGGATTTTGAGCCAAAATTTCACAAAAATCTGAAAACCTGACCGGAATTTCAAAACCTATATATAGCTATTCGACCTATGAGCGGGATGTACATTTACTAATGATTGGAGTTTTAAATGGTAAAATGGTCTTCTTGATTTATATCGTTTTTTTACTAGTTGAAACATCTTCGCGATGTATGATAAATAAATAAATAAATAAATGGTGTGTAAAGATTGGATATCGATTTATTTATTATTGATCTCTTTTCTTAAGTCAGGAATCATGATTTATCTGGTGAATTGGATCATTATATATTCATATCTGTTCATTATAATTATGGATACGCTCGTATGAAGCTTAAGGTTAGTAAATTTATTGCTCATTATTATAGTTAGTATATTCCTTATTGATGTATGATGGAAGGGGTAATATATTCCGTATTTTATGGTAGTCGAGGTGTAATATGTCCATTACTTATAATATTTACAGGCAATGAATGTTGTGATTTGAAATACGGCCCATGGAGTAATATTGTTGTATTATTGAAAGGAAATATTATTGGAAGCATATATAGTTTGGTCTGATCTTAGTGTGAAGAGGACAATTATGGTTAGTTATTTTCCATGTAATATAACTTTTTATTCTTTTATATTTTTCCTTTTTGATTAAAACGTTTCTTTGCAGTGAATCGTACTCTATCGAATATTATCAAGAGATTATCATCATAACTATGAAGATTGACTTCATTATTAACTGCTGATTATATCAAGATAATGTTCAGTAATTGTTGTCACTATTGTAAATTGTTGTTACCATGTTGATAGCATTGTGTTTGCTCCGATTTTTCTACTCAGTTTCTCCAATTGCTCTCATTAATCTTGTATCTTTTTTATTCGTTCAATAAACAGTGTATATTTTACTATGTTGGATTTGAACATTACAGTATACTTGAAGTTATGTAAAGAAATAGGGCAGAGGAAAGTAGAAAGGGAAGGAAGCGAGCCGCGCGCGGGCTATCGACAAGTCGCGCGCGGGTTATTTACAACTCGCGCACGGGTTGTGGTGACTCGCGACGCGCACGCGCCGCGACTCACCATAACCCGCGCGCGACTTGTCACTACCCCGCGCGCGTGTCGCGCGGAAAGTCTGGAGAACGCCCCCGATTCCTAATCCTTTGCCGGCTGGTAGTTGCCCCAATTGGGAGGATGGTTTACCGCCCTACAGCGAAGCTCTCAATCTATTCAAGGGTGTGAATTCACGACAGCTAGAGATGTTTCTGTCCCTTCCTAAGGAAACACACATCGAACAAATGAAAAGTATGGGTTTGCTGCCAACAAGCAAGATTTGCGATGCATGCGGCCGTACGATGAAGCTGAAGAAAAAAGAGAAAAATCAATTTTCATTGATTTTCGTCTGTCCTGACCGAATTTGTTATAAGAGCGTGTCAATCGCAAGAGGAACGATCTTTGATCACATGAAGCTACCGTATCAAGACGTCTTCAGAATTGTATATGCCTTTGCTAGAGAGGAGTACGGATATGAGCGATTGAAGCACGAAATGATGAGACCTGATGGAACCGTGCTTTCATCGGAAAGCATTTGCGACTGGATATCGTACTTGCGTGAGGTTTGTGCCTTCGCCGCGGAGAAACATGCACCAATCGGAGGAATTGGAAAGACAGTGGAAATCGACGAGACGTGTCTCGTCGATTTCCACTGTCTATTTTTTACACTACCGATTTTCATATTCCTTCATTCATTACCGATTATTTTGTTATTCACTTACTACCGATGAGCTCATTCTTTATTCCATACCAATCAGCCGATTTTTTATTCATCACCGATAACCTCATCCTTGCACTACTCTTAATAAATTAATTCATACAACCATTGCAGTTATAGCATGTTCTGGTTAGAGCACAGACATGCAGACAGACCGGGTCACACACGCAGAGGATATGAGAGAGGAGAGAGCTAGAGAGCTAGAGAGCGAGAGTGAGCGAGAGAGTGTGTCACATCTAGAGAGTGTGCATGCCAGGATTGTAGTTTGTACGGCCCCCTATAAATAGCGCTCGGCCTCCTCATTCTTCGCCTCTGATTCATCAGTTGTGCCTCTCTCTTTTGAGAGATTTTTGGCTTGGGGAAGGGACTTCGCGATGGAGTCCCTTCCCTGCCCCGGACTTCTCCATCTTCTTGGAGAAGTCGCCGAGCAGGAGCCGGCTGGGGCGCACCCCCCCCCCCCCCTCTCGGGGGGGGGGGGGGGGGCTAAAAGGGGGCGGGGCGTGGGCGTTTGCGGAACAAGTGCCGCCATGCCTCCACCCAATATGGCCGGAGGTAAGATTGTATTTTGTTAATTAAATTGAACGACTAAGGGGTCGTGTAAATTGAAGATATGCTTATTGTTAATGATATGTAGTTTAATCCACTGCCTGAAACATGAAAACGGCTGGTGAACGGTCTTTTGCACTATTTGTTTGAATGCATATGCAGAGCGCGATAAAGAGACAGTCGGATGGTGTAATGAACTTGTTGATTTATCGTTTTACGTTTGAGATTAGGGTACACTGCTTGTCTATTTGCATTCGAATCTTACAAGGGAACGTTCCCAACTTGTCCTGGCCATATGAGATGGCAATAGCATGAATAGAATCAGTTTTCGATGCTGATTACGAATCCGCTTTCAAACGTTGCCCAATCGAGCTGAGCTTCGAGAAAATCGAAATTGAAAATCGGCTAGTTGATTCGAAAATTAGTGTGGATTTCTACATAAACCATCCTAATGAGTTCGTGAACTCATATATCAATTATCCTAACAACTGCTGGTGTGGTTTAGTAGATAAGGTAGATAAGATGAGACTTTTCGTATCACCTAGTCGAATTTCAACATGGATTTTCTCGAAGCTCAGCTCGATTGGGCAACGCATGAAAGCAGATTCGTAATCAGCATCGAAAATTGATTCTATTCATGATATTGCCATCTCATATGGCCAGGACAAGTTGGGAACGTTCCCTTGTTAGATTCACGCTGATAAACGATTTTTAATACTACAGCGTTACATACTAAAGCGTGCTTCAAGGCACAACCCGGGCTAATTTGAAATTATTTCCTCTGGCAGTGATCTCGCTTTCGTTGACTACGAGAGAGCGTTGCCAGAGCAGAGAGTAAAATTAGCTCGAGATGTGCCTTTCAAAACTCGAAGTGTACTTGCGATTGCTTTCTCTTCAAGTTACCCAGCAAGATTTTGTTTAGAAATATTGCGATTTGAATTTATTTTCGTGGTTTTACAGGGCATGAACACCGGCCGCAACGAGGGCGCCGTGTGGAGGAACTCATCTATCAATTATCGATTGATCAATTCACACGCGAGGATGACGTCACGCTTCATAAGCTGCGACCGGACGCCCATTTTCCCATTCGTCAATCGATCAATAATTGTATATTGATCGACTACCCACCGTAATCTCACTCACTCCTCGTTATTCATTTGTTCTTTCACCCAATTATTGCCTTCTACATAACATGTTTCTCTCTCTCATCTATTATATTTGTACTTGTAGTGCTTGTCATTGTCTCGTTTTCATACTTTTTGGTTCAATTTATTATTTTGTTCATACAGTAATTTTAAAGGAATGTTTTGTGTTGGCATGAAATATCTATAAAACCCGAAAAAAACACAAAGAATAACGTAGAATCATCAACAAAAAGGTCTCGGTAACGGTAATTTACAATTAGTCAATCATCTGACCCGTCGCAATCAATTTGACCCAATGAACTGGGTTACTGTAGGTTACGGTAGGTGGATTACGGTAGATTATGATGGCTTAAATAATGAGTTAACTTGATAGTTGTTAGAACCGGCGGAGCTCCGCCCACCACCCGTTAGTTTAGTCACACACCAAACCCGTCTGGGGTTTGCCGAACACTTTATTACAAGTATATAAGCCCCTTTGCCCTGAGAGGGGTAAGAGAACTTGCGACGAAAGTTGCGAGGAAAGTTCGCATCTTTCGACGGAAAGATGCGAACTTTCTTCTGAACTTTGGTGTCGAAAGTGACAGATTGGACGGACCCCAGGCAAAATTAAACTCTTCTATCAAATGCGAATTACTTATAAAACTCCATAACGCATTAAACAAATATGCTTAACGTTATGATTTAATTTTTAAAATAAATATATTCAACAAGGAAAGGTGGTAACACACCTCATTCTCTGCAACTTCACTTAAGTATATACAATAAACTAATGAATGATGAAGAATAGCCATGAGGCTGATGCAGACATACTTCTCTCAACAACACGTACCATCTGCAATTGAGGACGATTTTTAAGGTGAATAGGAATGAAATAAAATAATATAATGAATAGACTAAAATAACATAGAAAAGAAGAAAACAAAAAAACATGCTTACCATTGAAATCTTATCATTAATATTATTCCGATCTTCATTCCATGTTCTCAATATCTTCACAATCCAATGATAATTGTGAAGATATTGATGACTCCGGCTCGACTTATACCTGCACCTGGGGTTTGTGGAGGGACACACAAAGACAATGGAGACGGGGAGAGAGATAGACAACAAATGAGTAGTTTTTAAGAAAAGTTATGCTCGGAAGATCATCGAAGAGATTTGATTAATAATGAAGTGATTCACTTGATGAAGATCAACGAAGATAACGATGTGACGTGATGTAGTTTGAAGTGCTAGACAAATTAAAACACAAATAATAATTTTAAGTGACGTTCATCAGCGATGACGGTTTTGCTAGTATTACATTAAATATATATCATACATTAAATTTACATTATTATATCGTTGATTAAATTCCTACCTTGAATTAAACATTGAGGTGTATCAGTCAACATTGTTATCTAATGATCAAACTCTCCATTTTCTCAATGAAACTCTATTGGAATCAAGTTCGATACGAGTCATAATCTAAACCTTTTAGAACATGATAACACGAACCTTTGTGTGCTGCACAATCTCCAATATAAATACATATAAATAAATTATCCAACATTCGATCACTGAGGCATCATAGCGGTATGACTGCAAAGAAAACAAAATCAATTAAAATAGCTTCAAGCCAACAAATGGTCATCACATGTTATGGCGTAGACTCATTATTCAAATGCAATCACGCATTAACATTTATACAACTACTACTCAACACGACTCTATTATATACAACATATTCTTTCAATGACTAACTATTTGATGACCATTAATTGTTGATTTCGTCGATATTTACCATGAAATAATAAATGTCATCATATATTTTTATCTATCGATATTCGTTATTTTCCATTGTATTTCGCGTTAATGTTCATATATTTCAGTTGATTATCACTATGCAAGAAGTTGTGTGTTTTAATGTATTTGGAGAGTGTCCAAATAAGTAAAGGTTCGTTTATTCCATAATTTTTGTATAGATTGTTTCTACAAGGTATTCCACAGTTCTATAATTATTGTGTCGATATTGATCAAGAAACTGATTTGTCATCATTTTTGATTACCAAGCCATTTCATAGTATCTTGTAATATAGCGTGTTAAATCACTTGTATTTCAGAGATTATGAGTTGAGAAAGATGGAATCTTCATTGATATATTTAATATGGAGTATGTTGTAATATTGATAAGGATCAGTATGTAATGGAGAAATGGTTCGTTTATTATTTTCCTTTGTCGCATTTTGATCCCTCGTGTAGAGTAGTAGTTGTATAAATGTTAAGAGACCGGCTCGGTAAGACTCGAGCATGGTCCGGACATTCGCGAGGAATTTCGATCTGGGCCTCAATACTTTCATCATAGACACATACCGGGAGGAGACCGATGAAAGTTATAGTGAAAATACCCTTATGCTCAAACCCGGCTCAAATATGTCACATTAATTAAAAAAATTTAAAAATTCATATCTTCTCAATCGTAGCACAGTGAGCAGTTTACAAGCAATATAATTCTTGCTGGCGCAATTCTCTATTCTTATTTTTGCATCTACTCTAACATATAACACAACTACTATCAAAGCCAAATTGCTTTCCTCCCAATACCTTATTGATAATTATAAATTCACCACCTCATATTCTACTGCCGATCCGATATATTGAATTACTAGGTTTTGCAATTGAAACATGTCATTGATTTTTCTATTTTATGAGATACACACCTAAGTTTATTTACGAGCTGCACTTCACATCCTACCTCCTTTCACGTTTATAATATTGTCACATCTTCTGGTACTAAAAATATTGTGACTTGTGTAATATCTATTTTTTTAACTAAACAAAATATCTAAGAGAGACTGTCTGACTCAGTGAACATAAGTTGCTTTTGGCTTGGCACTTGGCCAAAAATTGATAAGAACCGATCGGGCCCAAATTGTGCACAGATGTAGTATGGGGTGGCATAAGCTCGCAGGCGGAGTTTGGGTTCGTCATATCTGCACCATCGCTAAATAACGTAAGTTCGATAAAGTGGCATCAAAATTTCAAAGTTTACGGATTCGTTCGATATGTGTATACGACGAAGGGCACCGAATAACCATATGCCGGTTACGGTTATGCAAATTTGGACATTCAAAATTCATATTTGTTTTCGAAAAATACTGTCATATTACACCTCAGATATTCAAACAACAAATAAATGATAAAAGAAAACAATAGCATTATACCGAAATCGTATGATAAATAATACAACGAAGGTCGCATTTTGAATTTCCGCATTGGGATTACGGTAGGGCGCACGATAATTCCTTTCAGTTTGCGATAAAAAGGCAAATTGGTCGTGGTTTTTCGGGAATAAGGCAAACTTCCACGATTGTGTTTCAGTTCATTTTCGTGCAGTAGTTACACTAATGAATACTCGTCAAATTGAATGAATAAAAAATGACCCTCACCGAGAGACAATTGTAGGAAAAATAAAACAAATATATTATTTTATTTTTAACGTTTTTAAAAATTTTTTCGTTGTCTCACGGTTTTGGATCGGGATGATACTTGGTGGAATTTACCTGCTTACTATTTCCCTTCGTCGTATACACATATCGAACGAATCCGTAAACTTTGAAATTTTGATGCCACTTTATCGAACTTACGTTATTTAGCGACGATGCAGATATGACGAACCCAAACTCCGCCAAATTGTGCACAGATGTAGTATGCCACCCCATACTACATCTGTGCACAATTTGGGCCCGATCGGTTCTTATAACTTTTTGGCCAAGTGCCAAGAGAATGTCACTTGAGCCAGATAGTCTCTCCTAAATGCTTGTTTTCAGCCTTCTTACAACGGCACCATTAAATGTCCTGAAGACGATCAGAAAATAATGTATTTTTTTCGTTCTGTGTGCCTTGGAATGTTTATCATTATAGTCTTCATGGAAAAAATATTATTGACCATTATTTCCATTTTTCAGGATCCGACATCCAAAAACCAATGAAACTCCATATCGATCATGTTTCTTGCAACAGAAATAATGGAACGTGGAGTGATCCTCGCGTGAAGAAGGACAGCTTCGTTTACTGCATGGGTGAGTTGCCGTTAAAGGAGCTCACGACGACTGACGTAGACCTCATTAACATCATTTTGTGGTTTTGTGATATGTAGAGTCATGCAATGCAGTTTCGGTACGCTAGCCATATTAATAGATCGATAAAATTTGAGTAGACAAAAATAATAGATTCACTGTTAAAAAAAGACAACGTACTGCAAACTCTACGTAAAATGAGCATTTTTTCGCACCATTTTTTCTCGTTTCGGCCGGACACACGTCACCAAAAGTTATGCATGTGTTTAAACACAATTCTTTAAGCTGAGAAGCAAACCGTCACCCCATCACCTGAACTATACTATGTTGGCCGATTGGCGGTAGCCATCTTTGGCATAGTCGGAATGCTGGGACTAATTATCACTGTCATTGTTCTGTTCGTTGGATTGTTTCGAGAGATTAGAGTGAATGAGAAGAAGGAGAAGAAGAAGGTAATGATTTAAATAAATATCATATACTATATATAAAATAGAATGGTCATCCGTTTGTTCAAGCCACGCCCACTTTTCTCTTTCTCTTTCTCTTCCACTATCTCCATACTCCCCTCTATCTCACCGAACAAATTTCGTGTTAGAAGCGCTCTCTTTCTCTGTCCCGAAACATTCCAGAAGGTTCCAGAAAGTTCGATAAACTTTCAGAACATTGAGCATTATATCTGAATATCAACACATTTCTTCTTCTTATCTCTTCTTGTCTCTTCTTATTCTTATCTCTTCTTGCCCATTAGTATTATTGAATTAGTGTAAATATTACTAATATACATGTCGAGGAGATGAACACTCCGAATCCGCCCACTGATGGTACGTCTTTGGCGCCGACTAATGGTAGGCTGATAAGTAAATTTATCTTTATTATTTAAAGCGACACCCCAAGCTAATTTGAAACTCTCTGCTCTGGCCATACTCTCTCGCTTTCTTTGTCTGTGAGAGAGTATTGCCAATGCGGAGAGTAAAACAAAATTTTGATTCTGAATATATCAGTAATATTTTAAAAAAACTTTATTCAGGCTCAAAAGCAACTCCCGCCACATCTGTATCAAATGTAATCTCAAAGGTTTTTGGAAAATGTCGATTTCTTTCCTATTTCGAATATCGAATTTTCAGGTCCCTTCTGAGGTCAAGCTCAAGGAGAAGGAAGAATCGAAGAAGGACAAGCATTGATCCCAAGATTGTGTTGAAAGTGATTATCTCTAGAACTGTACTGCAGCTAGAGATATCACATAAGAAAAAAACTTGATATATATTATATTGTTTGTGTTACAACTAAGGCGATATACCATGTCTGGAACTGGAGTTGAACGGGAGAACTCTTTGAAAAAACATGTTTATGATTGTTTTTTTTTGTTTTTTTTGTTTAATCACATTTATCAAGAGTAGGCTCCGATGTGCATGGTGGGCCACTCCTGAATTATCCTCACTCCTCCTGACACTCCTGATGTTTATGATACTGAACTTTAAAAAATCAACATTGACATTGAAATCTATAACACACTATCTGAGAGAATTCAACAACCGATTTTTTTCTTGGTATTGACGAAAAATGAATTTTCCGGTTTTATGTATGATAATTACAGGCTCCATGAGTGAAGTACATTGGTACTTGGAAATATCTTCCAATTGAAAATTCGCATCAGGGGGTGCGTTTGGTGTAGTTTGGCGCTGTTTCCTAATAAGTTTATTTCGAATCCAATCGATTCGGGAGTGGGCGTAATCGACTCCTTGGCCAATTCTAAGAAACTATTTCCGAGGAGAGTTTTTCGAGCAAAGGTCAACGAACGTTGGAATTGGAAAAAAAATTACATTAAATTAATTCTCACTATTTTGCCATGGCGAACTACAATTTTTTATTTGCTTAATAGCTTCTACATGTCATTACACATCTTCAATTTAAAAAGTATAATTTTTAAAAAAAATTACAAGTTTGTGAACGAATCAATTTTGTTCGCTGTATTCAATTGTGGTGAGGATTGGCGAGGTTTCCTAAAAAGTTTATTTCGAAACCAATCGATTCGGGAGTAGGCGCATTCGAATCGTTGTCTAATTCTAAGAAACTATTGCTAAGGAGAGTTTTTCGATCAACGGTCAACGAACGCTGATATTGGGAATTTTCGAAAAAATATTTACATTAAATTAATTCTCACCATTTTCCATGGCGAACGTAAACTTTTCATTTGCTCAATTGCTTCAACATAGAGAGAATTATGGAAAATAGTGAGAATTAATTTAATGTAAACATTTTTTTCGAAAATTCCCAATATCAGCGTTCGTTGACCGTTGATCGAAAAACTCTCCTTAGTAATAGTTTCTTAGAATTAGACAAGGATTCGAATGCGCCTACTCCCGAATCGATTGGTTTCGAAATAAACTTTTTAGGAAACCTCGCCAATCCTCACCACAATTGAATACAGCGAACAAAATTGATTCGTTCACAAACTTGTAATTTTTTTAAAAAAATTATACTTTTTAAATTGAAGATGTGTAATGACATGTAGAAGCTATTAAGCAAATAAAAAATTGTAGTTCGCCATGGCAAAATAGTGAGAATTAATTTAATGTAATTTTTTTTCCAATTCCAACGTTCGTTGACCTTTGCTCGAAAAACTCTCCTCGGAAATAGTTTCTTAGAATTGGCCAAGGAGTCGATTACGCCCACTCCCGAATCGATTGGATTCGAAATAAACTTATTAGGAAACAGCGCCAAACTACACCAAACGCACCCCCTGATGCGAATTTTCAATTGGAAGATATTTCCAAGTACCAATGTACTTCACTCATGGAGCCTGTAATTATCATACATAAAACCGGAAAATTCATTTTTCGTCAATACCACACATATGTCGATTTTCTCAGATAGCGTGATCTATAAGATTATAATATTAATTGTATCCCGTTACTGTTTACTGTGCTATTTGTAAAGAAAAAAAATCGTCTCCTTCAAATTAAAATAAAGTTTATTATTTTTCTAAATTTAAGACAATTTCCACTTAAATATAGTTGTAAAGAGAGAATGTAAATTTAATTCAATTTTAAATTAAAAAAAAATAAATTATGTGAATTAACAGTGAGTTGATAATTAAATTATTATGAAAATATGTTTAATACAATGAAATTATCATTTAACTGTGAAAATAATTATGGTGCGAATTACAATCCAATCAGGGCTGGGATTTTTTTGAAAATATTTTCAAAAAAAATTTTGATCAAAAAATTCAAAAAATGGCTCAAAAATTTTTTGAATTCAAAAAATGTTTGAAAAAATTCTTTACTCTGTTTAAAAGGATAAAAAGCAATTCATACACATCATTTTTGCCTGAAAAGTGGGTAAAACAGTCAATTACGCAATTAACCGAATTCTGAAACATAAAAAACATGACACAATATTTTTTCACTTTAAAAAAATTCTACGTCAGTGCATTGGGCACACTAATCCACACTAAAACACTTAGAATCCTCTTCAACAAGACCGTGAAAAATGATAAAAATGGGAATCTTGTTAGGTTTTGTCAAATCTTGTCTCAATTTTCCACAAATGTTTCACTTTCTGTCGTTTTAGCGGTATTTTTTTCACTTAATTTTTTTTTGATTTTTTGAGAAAAATCCAAAAAACTTTTTTGATTTTGAATTTTTTGAAATGGTCAAAAAATTCAAAAAAATCAAAAAAATCAAAATCAAAAAATCCCAGCCCTGAATCCAATTATGAGATGAAAATGCAGATCAAAGCTGCTGATCAATCATTAATTTGAAAACGTTTATGAGCAGTATCTGAATAATTTTCTAAATAATATAAAAGCATAGTGTCAAATCCTGAGGTAATTTAAAATTCTACGCTCTGGTAATACTCTCTCGCTTTCTTTGTCTACCAGTGCGCGTTAAGCGTGAGAAGGAAAGAATAATTAGCTCAAGATGTATCTTTATCTCTTATTGTACTCAAACGAAAATTTTGTGAATTGATCCAATTATACAACAAAAGACATAGAATTCAATATGTTGGAATGAAAAATGGTGGTATTATTTGCTTCATTCTTCGTCTGTCTCTTCACTGTGAGCAGTCGGTCCTAGTTTTCTCTGGCACAGTGGCGTAAGTGTAACTCAATGTGATCTTTCATCTTTTGTCCTTGATCTTTGTCAATTGACTTTGAAATTTTAGACATTGTTCGTCGCCTTGGTGAAGGTTCACTCTTCATTCCCAGAGATGGTAACTGAATTTACTTTTATTACGTTTCATTAAATTATTTGGTTAATGGGAAACCATACCGTATGGTCCATACGGTAAATTATAAAAGATGACTGAATCATCCAAACATTTTACTGCATAATTGGCACAATTGGATTGGAGAAAACAAAGTACCATATTTTTAAAGAAACTTTGAAAAAAACATTCAAAGGAGTGATGATCACAATAAATCTATCTGAAACAGGGTTCATCTCTGCATCTGCATGGCATCGTACTTTTCTCGTGTGTGATATATGCGGCAGGAGTATTGGATATTGATCGATGTGAATCGGAAACGGTAGAATTTCTGAAATGACTGACATTTAGAAAAGTCTAAATTTCTCTCTCATCAGGTGTGCTACTATAATGAAGCATGTAAGGGTAATAGTCGCGATAAATTAGCCCTGTTTGATGACACTTCGAATATCTTCTATAGTAATAAGTGCCCACTAATTATCCAGATCAAGTCAGTGATTATCTTTATATTGCTAAATGAATTGCTTCGTGTGCACGATATTCTAACTAATCTTTGTTCATTTTCCAGCAAAAGCTTTAAAAGTTACATATGTGATTGGTTATATGCCTTTACATATGACTGACCTTATGTTCCCAGTTATCTTCAGGCCATTCAAAGCAAATAAATTGCTTATCTACATGAGAGTAGAAGGCGACGATCTAAATGTCAGTCAGGGACTAAACCTATATCAAGCCGAAACTCTTATCGTTGGGTGCTCAGGAAATGGTTTGCAACAACATTCCGATATAGAAACAGGTGTTAATTAAACAATTACTCCTCCAAATTTAGCATTATTTTAGAATGGTGGAATCCAGACCAACCAATCTTCAATTCCACAATGATTTTCTGCGCCTTCACAGCATCAACAAACAAAACTGATGTAACATAATATTTAATAACTAAGTTTTAATAAACTCAACGCATGACCTGACTATGAGAAGCTAAATAACTAACTAAATAGTGTTGTAACTCTCTTCCCGTCTCAACTTATTTCAGCAAAATTCATTGTTAATTTTTGTTTTCAGTTCAATTCATTCGACAAAATCGGTGGTACAAGTAGTACATCAAACATTCGCTATACAGTTAAAGGAACTGAGAAGAAAATTGAGAGCAGGAACGGGCTATGGACACTAAATAAAGATAAATATTGTGAGACCTGGATTCCAGCTTTCCAATTTGAACCTTACTCAACGCGTCAGAATAATGCGATCAAAAGTCTGATTTTAGGAAATTCATTGTTAGAAAAAAACATAAAGAAATGCTTTTATCGTTTCTTTAATTTTTGCATTCTACCTTCGAAATTGGTAACCTGTTGTTTTTTCCTACCTGTAGAATGCATTGTAGGAAAATCGACATGCAATCAATTAGTAAACTATTGAAAATTATTGCATTAACCACCATTTTACAGTACGATGCAATCCCGAGGATGTGGTTTTTAACGATACGCACAACCCAGATGAATATTTTGTCTACCCAGTAAGTATGAAACAGGGGTGTGCGAAAAAAAATTTTCGAGAAAAATTTATCGAATGAGATTTCTCGATTTATTTTTTCGAGAAATCCGAGAAATTCGAGAAAAATCGAGGAAAAATATAAAAAAATATAATAAAATGCGTTTTAATAATTCTTTCTCTCTTTTCCTACAATAACAACATTTATAAGTGATAACATTGTCCACAACAAAAAGAATAACATTGAATACATGAAACCGGAATATTTTAGATGTGGCAACCCACCAAGGGGATAAATTAAGACATCGGCTCAGTAAGATTCCAGGAAGTGCCGGACATCGACCTCACCGATTTGGCCCAAAATTTTTTTATGGATACCCCCATGGGCCCCCATCACAAAATGGGTATTCATTTCGTCTGGTTCCTTGAAACACAGATGTGGCGGGTTTTCGAAATTTGAAAACTCGATTTTCACCAGAAAAAAATGGAGCGACCTAGGACCAATGTTAGTGTCGATTAATTATAAGTATAAATAGACAACAAAAACTGGCCATACGACGGTCCGGAGATCCGATCGCAAACTGATTTTTTTACCTCCTCAAAACATTCTAAAATTATTTAAAATTTTAAAACAAAAAAGTGCAGTCCAATTTTTGCCCTATCTTATAGAGCAAAAAATTCCGCGTCGAAAAAGGGAAAAAAATCAAAAATCGAAGGACCCGTCTTTTGAGATAAATGAACCTGAAGATGACCCGAAAATATTTTTGTTTTCAAACCCCCTCATGTTTGTACTCATATTGAAGAGCTCGTCGAGTAGAACAACTTTCATGTTGTACATTTTGTCTGAAACTCATGTACAAGAGAAATACATGAATTAAGATTTATTGGATCCAAATCTTTATTATCGCTTGTATCTTGAGAACAAACGACTTTCATAGAATACGACCAACATAAGAAATGATGTACTTGACGAGTGCTTTAAAATGAGTATAAACATGGCAAGGTTTCGACAACTTTTTTTTTCAATACTAATTTCCAGGCCATTTTTTTCAGCATGGGGGTCTACAATTTTTTTTCGTGAAACAATAAAGTAAGTATGGATTTTTGCGTTCTACAATATAGGCGTAATCGCTTTGTACAGAAAAAATATTTTACTTTCGTTTTACACAAAATTGTGTGAACAACCGTGCGAATAAATAAAACTCATGTATTTCTCTTGCACATGAGTTTCAGACAAAACCTTCAACATGAAAGTTGTTCTACTCGACGAGCTCTTCAGTATGAGTACAAACATGAGGGGGTTTGAAAACAACAATATTTTCGGGTCATCTTCAGGTTCATTTATCTCAAAAGACGGGTCCTTCGATTTTTGATTTTTTTCCCTTATTCGACGCGGAATTTTTTGCTCTATAAGATAAGGCAAAAATTGGACTGCACTTTTTTGTTTTAAAATTTTAATTAATTTTAGAATGTTTTGAGAAGTTAAAAAAATCAGTTTGCGATCGGATCTCCGGACCGTCGTATAGCCAGTTTTTGTTGTCTACTTATACTTATAATTAATCGACACTAACATTGGTCCTAGGTCGCTCCATTTTTTTCTGGTGAAAATCGAGTTTTCAAATTTCGAAAACCCGCCACATCTGTGTTTCAAGGAACCAGCCGAAATGAATACCCATTTTGTGATGGGGGCCAATGGGGGCATCCATAAAAAAATTTTGGGCCAAATCGGTGAGGTCGATGTCCGGGGTCACTGGCTCAACCCTCGAATCTTACTGAGCCGGTGTCTTAACGCTAACAAAAATAAGAGAATTGAAGTTCTATTTTGCAATTTGTAATGAATAAGACAATGCCATGTCGTTGTAAGAGCAATTTGACTCTTAAAGGGAATTTATTAAGCACATATTTCACTGTTCATAGAAGTTAAAACCTATTTTAAATTTTAAGTTTTTCTCGAATTTCTCGAGTAACAATCGAGAAATTTCTCGACGAGAAATTTTCTCGAAAAAAGTCGAGAAATCGAGAAATTCGAGAAATCGAGAAACGAGAAATGCACACCCCTGGTATGAAACATACAGTACCGTGCAAAAATTTGGACGCAAAATTCGAATTGTTATAACTTTCTACGTCCTTCACCGATCGACCTCGGTTTAATTTTATTATGTAGTATAAATATTAGAGAAAAATTTGATCGTATCGATTATTATCTAAGGTGATGAAATGATTTCATCATACTTCAAATGCCGAGATGTGATCGTAAAAATAGGTTTATTCTCAAGTAGATTTTTTCTTCCCCGAGATTACAGAAATTCAATTACGACTTTGCTCATGAAATCATCATTGGAAGTCAACGTGGACGGAATTTAATTTCGTTCGCTATCAATGATGCAGTATTTCGTATCTACTTTGATAGGATTTTGAACCAAGTGTTTAATAAGGACATTCACTAGAAGTATCCTTTATTTTGCTCTACTATTGGACATTCAACCCTTTTTGTATGTCTTTTTCTCGTAAAATGCCACTTCACCCACGAGTTTTTTCGTGACTTAATGGAGCCAGGCAGAACTATAGATCACATCTCCCTGTATACAAAAACAATTTTCTCTAAAATTTTAGGTGCGCAGGAATGTCGTTATCCGAGCATAAAGTGCATTGATCCCCCAGGGAAAGGCGCGATTTTTTGAATTTGATGGATAAATATAAAGAAAATTGCAAACGGGAATCGAACCCACGTAGCACGGTTACAAGCGCTGACTACTAACCACTTGTGAGCTACACGCTCTACGCACCCATTCGCTAATATCTAATAGAGAACATAATGCCACGTCTTATGTCCCACGTTCTTCTTGTCAATAGTGCACACCAAATCTCGTGGGTCCCCTTCTTTAACCTCGAATGATATTTTTATAGGCAAAGTCGTAATTGAATTCATGTAATCTCGCCTGTTTGTATGTGTTAGGTAGAAGTTCGCAATTTTTTTTTGATTTTTTAGGAAATCCTGCTGGGAAATTTCGTAAAAACCCAATTTTTTTCGAATTTTCTCTTCAAGTGACGTTAACCTTCCGAAATTGGCATGGCGCTGCCCCATGACTATGCAATGATACTTGTTGAATCGGAGGCCTGTAGCTCAACTACGGACTGAGTTATGGCGAAATTAGCTCATTCCTTATTGCTGTATGCAATCAACGTGGTTAATGGCTTAAAATGATTACTAATAATACTGAGTAGTTCGTTCCTTCTAAAAATTGGACTCACAGAAAAAATCTATCTGGGAATAAACCTATTTTTAATATCATATAAGTATGATGAAATCATTTCATCACCGTAGGTAATAATCGATACCATCAAATTTTTCTCCAATGTTTTTTTTTTTTACATTGAATCAACTTTATCAGCTTTAATCGGTGTTTCTTAGGTGGGTTGCCATGAGGTTTCTCCATTCCGAACGATTGTACCTCGCCACTTGCAAGAATTGTGGTCCATCTGACTTCACGAAATCATTCCTCCATCTCTTAACTGGGCGACCTTGTTTCCTCTTGCAACTGGGGGTTCCAATGTTTATACTACATAATAAAATTAAGCCGATGTCGATCGGCCAAGGACGTAGAAAGTTATAACAATTCGAATTTTGTGTCCAAGCTTTTGCACGGTACTGTATGTGACACTCTAATCGGTTCTTTGTTCTTCATTCTGAGCTGTGTTTTATTTATTTTTAAATTTAAATATTACTTACAATATTACTTACAATTACAATATAATATTGTTAAGTAATACACGTAAAAATATTTGCAATTCCATGAAAAGCTCCATTATTCTTCAGTTGCTTGATTCAAGTGGAGCCAAAATCGATTGTTCGGGATCGAATGGATCAATTCTTGTGTGGGTGATCTTCTAGATCAATTCTTGCTCGAAATAGAAAATGATTTGCAGGGTTTACAATGAAACAGGAAACACGGACTGGGACAGTGATGATACATGGAGCATGGAAGAAACGTCTGAAATAACTTGTAATGCCGATTACGAGTTCGAATACCCTACGGATACTCTTGGAAACAAAACGATTATTCCCAAGGGAGAAATATTAAACGCATTCTGTGGAGTCAAAGGTAACTTTATCAGCGATTTTGTCAAGTGAAACCAGTATATATACAGTATATCTTATAAGTGTATTCGGGAAGCATCTGTTATCCTATAATATTTGTATAGAATTTATCATTAACGAGTGCATTTGGCTCCCTATTCATTGTGATTTACAATCCATTTAAATATTTTTTTTAAAAAAGCATAAGATGTATAAAAATTAACTACTCTTATTTATAGTGTGTACGCAGTGTACGCGAATTCCTCCGCCAGCACAAGTGGGCCAAAATTATCTTCCAGTCGAAATTACTCCTGGAAATGATACATCGTGCGCTTCCCTCACAGTACGCTTTCGTTTATTTATTGATTCATCAATTTGCATACATGTGATTTTCAGCAAAATTTTTCATGCGTTTCAGAGAAAGTTAATACATTAATCTCGTGTTAGTATAAAATTCGCCAACCTTGCGCATCATTCTTAAGAATAATTGTATTAAAGCGATAATTATTACACTCAAAATTCCCAAGCTGAAGATAATTATCCCCAGTCATATAAGGCAATAATTCCGTTATATGTAAAAATAATAATATTTATACGTGAATAAACAGTGAAACGTGTGATCGAAGAAAAAGAAACGAAATGAGTCGATAAACGAAGATGTTGATAATGCTAACGATAATGAATTGCTCACGGGTTAAAGAGTAGAATAATGGACGAATCTTTGGAATAATAGACACTAAACATAATTGGTTAGGGAAACTCTATTTGATTGCCAGGTTGTACAATAAGTGTAAGGGGAATTTTTGATAAGGAAGACATTCCCAGTGATGTAAGGGGATTATTCCCTTATATGACTTGGAATACTTCTCTTGGGTACCTTGTTAGCTAGGGAATTGCTTTTTTTCTGTGGTCTACGATAAAAAAAAACAATTATTTTTAGTGTCGTAAAGGAAGATTTGTCTACAACAAGAAATACTTCCTAGACACTGAACTCGATCCCGCTGCCTTTCCGCCAACTTGTGGAAAATCAGAGAGGGGAGTAACGTGGAAAGTTGGAAACGTTGTCGTCAAAAATATATCGTGCTTCTATGAACGTGAGCTATCATTGTTTACTTTCTGGGCAATGTCGTTCAGGAGATGGGGGAACTGGGAAAGGGCGAATAGGGAGGATACGTAAGGTATGCAGTAACTCTGGTATTTTGCCACTTAAAGTCTACTTAAACTAGGTCACAGACTTTTAGTAGACTTTAAGTAAACTTTAAGTGAAAGAACATTTGACGAAATGCATTACAGTATACCACACCACTTTAAGTAGACTTACGTCTCACTTTAAGTTTACTTAAAGTCTACTTAAAGTGGGAAAGTTTAAGTAGACTTTAAGTGGCAAAATACCAGAGAAGGTAAGTAGGTAGGAAAGGTAAGGCAAGGTAGATAAGGTAAGGTAAGGTAAGGTAAGGTAAGGTAAGGTAAGGTATATAAGGAGTATAAGGGGTATACGTACAATAATAGAAATTTAAAGAATACTTGAATCACGTGCTGTCTGAAATAATGATTTAAATTAAGTCGACTGCAATGTTATTAAGCCACTCCGTTTCGAATGCCCATTTAATGAGGATCAAGACTTGTGCGTGAAGGTGAGCGATTTGTAATCATCTCTCTTCTTCCTTTGCACTATTCTCGTCCCTGCGAGGGGTCAAAGTTTCTGGGTCGTTTGGTGAGACCTTTGAGATCTTTCAGACTTTGCAATCTATGCTAAACTTTAATATTTCTATATTTTGTACCTGATCTCTCTTCGAGGGCTCAACTATACAATCAAAAATATATAGTGATTTGTCTGATATCCATTTTTTTTAAATAATAAAATATACATATGTCTAAATTTTTCAGAGTCATAATAGTACTACTTACCTCAAAATCGAATGCATAAATAGGGATGAGAAATTATGGTATCGTTTTTGTTCTCTTCGTTCATTTCCATAATAGCTTTTTCAATTTTAGACCAAATTTTGTGGTTTTATAAGGGCCCCGAATGCTAATGCGGCTCCCAGCTCTCAATGTACGTCCCAGCTCTCAGGGTAGCTCTAGACGCGTTCTTAGCAGCAGTGAGCTCTAGAAGCACGGTCAGCTCGTGCTTTGCGAACGAGCTGCGATGCTCGACAACCTTTTACGAGCAGCCGGAATCGGGAGGCGATCTCGGCGAACGGGGGAGGCCCTGCACCATTGAAAGGAACTGACACCTTTGTCAACGGTCTCTTCAACGCTCTACGATCTCTCGTTGTTAGAGATCAGAGAAATAGTGTGCGCAATGATGTGGCCATTGAGAGAGGTTGCCCTCCCTTTAAAGAACCGGAAAGCGGCGGTTGCTTGACTGATGGAGGCCGCCAAGCATTCAACGACAACCTTTTATTTATTTATTTATCATCTTGAAAATGGTTCAGCAAGTAAAAAGCGATATAAATGACGACAACTTGAGCAAGGAGAAAGAAAATTTGCCCAAGGAGACGATTTCTCGGGCGTCTGGTTCCAGCCCGAGCTCCAGTGCAAGGATCTCCTTCGCTCGATGAAGACGGGAGTGCGAGACGACGGATGCTGGAGGGGTGATCATCAGAGTGTCCATGCGCTTCTCGAGGGCGTTCTTTCCCGCACGGAGAATAGCTCCCAGTCGCTCGAGCATCACTCCGGCTTCGCGTATCACGAAAAAAAATATCCATTATTCTCCATTTCTTTCCTCTCCATCTATTAGTGAAGCAGTACGTAGGGTGGTACGGTGGGAATCTTTTTTTTTCAAAAAAAACACAATAATTGGTCCTAAAACAGCCTTGAGCATCACTCTCGCTGCGCCTCACTATTATGTTTGAATATCAAAGGGCGGGGATATTCAAACATAATATTGATGTCTTTTTTTTCCATTATGTATGTTGAATGTGGACCATAGATTTCGAAACAATCAGTTGCATTATTGATCATTATTTCCGTCAGGTACCGCAATCCAAACGACCACGAATCACATCGAATCGATCCATTTGAATGTAACCTCCAAGGAAAATGGACCAATACAGAATATTTGGAACGGGACGCCCAGATATATTGCATTCGTGAGTTGTCGTCAAAGGATCTCCCGGAACAATTTTAAGTCCCCGCCCTGGCAACACTCTCTCGTACACAAAGAAACCGAGAAAGCAATGTTGGAGCGGAGAGTTTCAAACTAGCTCGAGGAGTGTCTTTAGTGATACCCTCTTTAGCGACACGTTACTCATGCAAAGTTTACACGTCAATCGTTCAATAGGTGACGAAAAGTACCAAATCACAGCTTTCTGATCCCATCGGATAAATAAATAAATATATAATGTGGTGTTAATTTCTTGTATATGGAATTGGAAATTGTAAAAAGGGTGTTAATTTTGTCCACTTGTAAATATCATTGTAAAAGGCAAATATTTCGGTTCTCTGACTAGTTGTTAGAGACTTGAAATTTGGTTTTTGTTTAGAACCCACGCAACAGGCGTATAAACGAAGTTTCAAGTCTTTTTTTTGTTATTTCGTTTATAAGCTTGTTTCGAGGTTGTTCGAGTTTTCGACAACGTTCGAGTTTTTCCTGAAAAATCGTGCAAAAAGCAAATATCTCCGCTCTTTGTAGAGATAGAGACTTGAAACTTCGTTTTATAAGTTTTTTTTTCGTGGTTTCTAAAAAAAAAAGTTTCAAGTCTTTAACTAGTCAGAGAACTGAGATATTTGCTTTTTACAATGCTATTTTCAAGTGGACAAACTTAACAACCTTTTTACAATTTCGAATTCCTTTTACAAGAAATTAACACCACATAAACTGTAGTATAAAATGCATGGGCGAGGCATTACTGGAGTTGATGCCAATATCATTTCATATCATATTTAGCACCCATTTTTGTTTGTTTTATATTTTCGTGAGCACATATGTGAAATATATTCGGTACAAAAACATGCTTTATTTAAGGCCCGGCGAAATGGACTCCCTGGGTTACTACAACCAAAGGGCCCGACCTTGAGCTCATCTTTTGGAGCTCAGCATTCTCGATAGTAGCACTCTGCATAATCATACCTTTGGCCACATATTTTATCCGCAAGAAGATCAGGAAGGTATTAATTAAAATATAACATATAAATAAGAAGAATAATAGAAAATAAACATCATGCCCTATCATACACTATGTATATGAGGCCATTTGTCGACTAAAAAATGTGAAATCTGACACAGTCAAAAAATTAAATTTTTGGGATCGGGGTTCTCAAGGATGCTGATGACGATGGTCATGCTCATTTTACACCTAAAGCCACTGTTGAGGCCAGATGACGTCGTGTTGAAATCGCGTTTTTAGTCTTTTCTCCACATCTGATGGTACTAAAATACGCAGACCATGCCCCAAGGGGCAGAATTTGATGACGATCACGACTGTCTAATTAATTTTTCATGAAAAATTTCCTGAAATTTTCAAAATTAGAACGGCTTTTAAAGTCAAAAGTGTTTTTTAGCGAGATATATAAATCGGACCGTAATGGCTTCATGATCCCATGGAATAAAATTCAGCCAATTTGTGGTAGGCACTTCCGAGAAAATCAACTTTTAGTGTAGTAATTTTGTCGTTGGAGTGGAGGCAAGAGGCGAGAGATCGTGGTGGTGCGAGAGAGCAGAGAGGCGGGATTGCCTACCCTTCAACTTTTTCTGCTCTCTCACCATACTACAATCTCTCGCCTCTTGCCTCCACTCCAACGACAAAATGACTACACTAAAAGTTGATTTTCTCGGAAGTACCTACCACAAATTGACTGAATTTTTTTCCATGGGATCATGAAGCCATTACGGTCCGATCTATATATCTCGCAAAAAAACACTTTTGACTTTGAGAGAAGTTCTAATTTTGAAAATTTCAGGAAATTTATTAGACAGTCGTGATCGTCATCAAATTCTGCCCCTGATGGCATAGTCTGCAAATTTTAGTACCATAGGTTAAGGAGAAAAGACTGAAAACGACGTCGTCTGGCCTCAACGGTGGCTTTAGGTGAAAAATGAACATGACCATCGTCATCAGCACCCTTGAGAACCCCGATCTCCAAAATTTAATTTTTGACTGTGCTGGCACTTAGTAGATACTTACGCAAACGGCCTCATATATAAAAATAATGGTGATTGTGTTTGTTCGGGCTCTTCTATCTCTGAACAAACTTCATGTTAAAACACTTCGCCTTTCTCTCCATTCAGTATTTCGAAACTTAAAGTCTACTTAAACTACGGACTTTAAGTAAACTTAAAGTCTAGTGAAATTACATTTGACGAAATGACATTTGGCATTGGACGGCATTATACCACACCACTTTAAGTAGACTTAAAAATCTACTTCAAGCGCCGACTTCAGGTAGATTTTCAGTTCCGAAATAGGGGAGCCGTCGTCGTCCCTCTGGACAATTCGAATTCTCCCAGTGATGGAGCGTCGGTGGTGGCGCCGTCTGATGGTAGGCTGATTAATATATTTATCTTTATTAATTAAATATCTACACTCAGAAATAAATGGGTAAAAAAAATCTACATATACAGCATTTTGATGTGAACAATATCTATCTATTATACAAATGTCTAGAGGATTTCCGTGATCCATTATTTTTCCTTTACAAACCCGTAGTGTTTCATGCTGACATGTCGATAAATATAGAAAATCATTTTTCAATGACCCTTCCAAAAGTCGTTATGGTAAGATGAAATAATGGGCACTTTCCCTTTTACGCAATTCGAAGTCAGTAAATTTTAATAACAGTATTTTAAACTTGAACACAACTTACATTAATAACCATATCACAATCGATTTAATTTTGGTCTGCAATTTGATTCTGTGAACATCTCGGTAATATTTATTATATGTTGTCACACCTTTTTGATGTACATATGATAAATGAATAAATAATTAGATAAATAAATACATATTATCTCTCTATTAATATTCAGTCTCGACGTCTAGTCAAGTAAGCACCGGGGGAGCATCTGTGGACAAAATCACAACGAAGGTATTGATAGTATAAAATACACTTGTTTATTTGGTACGAGAGTAGCCAACCACAGTCACAATGAATTTCTATGTTTAGAGAGAGCACCGGTGAGAGAGTAGGTAGATCGGAGAGAGCGAGGAAGGAAAGGAGGAAAGAGTGGGGAGTTAATCGATAGTTCTTCCTCTGTTTAGCAGCAGTAGCAATGCAATTATGCAAGAACATTTTATACGGACAATATGGAAAGTGTAAATATTTTTCTTTGTCCGCATGACGATTTCTTGTTTTGCATAACTAGAACGATCTCTTTTAAATATCAAATCAGAGCGGCGAAGGTCAGACGGGTTAGGTAAGAGATAGTGGTTAAGCAAGCGAGAGGTAGGCGAGAGAGTGCAGACGTCCGTTGACTCCTTATCGTAAATGTAATAATCATTGTACGTATCATGAACGGTGTGAATGGATCTGAACAGATCAGGCCGATTGAGATTTTGAGCGAGCGATTGTGAGCCGTCCGAGCACTTTCGTTATTTCTCTTTCTTTTCATTGTTTTTTCTCTTATTTGAATCTAATATTTTGAAAGAAATCAGGCCAAAATATTGCCATTTAAAAAAATTATCATTTTCATGATGAATAAATTGTTTTGATTATACGCTGAATATATTGGCCGCACACTTTCATTTTTGTTCATCTGAACAATTTATACATCATAAAAAATGATGACTTTTGTTAAATGGCAATATTTTGGCATGATTTCTTTCAATATAGCAGATTCGAATGAGAGAATAACAATGAAAAGAACGAGAAATAACGAAAATGATCGGACCGCTCACAAGCGCTCGCTCAAAATCTTGATCGGCCTAATCCGTTCAGATCCATTCACACCGTTCATGATATGTACATTTTTTTCATGTTTACATATAATCCGTATAAAATGTACTTGTATAATTGCCTTGCTACTGGCTGCTAAACACAGAAGGAACTATCGATCAACTCCCCACTTTTTCCTCCCTTCCTTCCTTGCTATCTCTATCTCAATTGTGCTCTCTCTCTAAACATAGAAACACATTGTGGCTGTGTCTGGCTACTCTCGTACCAAATAAACAATTGTATTTTATACGGTCAATAATTACATACATTTTGCCATTTTCTTATGAAAGTACATTTTATACGGACAATAACCGGAATATTCTTTCATATATCTGACATCAAATTTTCAGATCCCTGCTGAGGTCAAGCTGACGGAAAAGGAATTAGTTGATATGGGCGAGGTACAAATTAATTTAACAAATTAAATAATTAATTAATTTGTTTACTACCATGCTGATATATCGACTTCTCATCATCAAATGTCCTGAAAACATTGTTAATATATTTTTTTATTTCGATTCTTGATTTTTAATTACTTTCTAGAAATGGAAAAAGATGACAAATCGACAACGCTACGACTTTCTCGAAGCGATAGTGTGGCAGGTAAATATTGTATATAATACGATAAGGAGCCAACACTCTTTCGGTTCCCACACTATTTTAATTTAATTTAAAAAAAAAAAACTGAATTTGTCTACGCCCGAAGCGCAAAGATATGTTGTTGTTTTTTTTTGTTTTTTTTTACATGCGGTGTGTTTAAGAGGCTTGTTCCCTAAGACTCGATCATATTCGACCACCCCCGGACACGTGCGTTAGCAATGAGAACTGGGGGTCCATACTTGTGTGTTTGGAGTGTCACCGGACCTTATTACACAAAACAGCAGAAATTTCATGTTTGTGCCCTCAGGCTACTAGAAAAATTAATTTAAGTGCGAAAACGTTTAAAAATCATAATTTCTCAAATTGTTGAGATGAAGTATAAATATCATTTGCGGTGCGTCTGTTTTTTTTTTGGACAATTCATCGCTTGTTGTAGTTTGCTGCAAAGATTTCCGAATAGGTATTGTAGCCTAAGCAATTCTGCATCTATTTAACTTAAAACTGGGTTCTTCCCGTTAGAATATTTTGCCGAATTTTTCGCTCGAATCTCCGTCATCGATTGTTTTCACGAACAAATCCTGTATTTTCCAAACGATTGGTGCGGAATTGTGGTCTACTCAAAGTTTAGAGGTGAGACCAGTAAAATGAAACAAGAAGCCCATCACTTGGATCAATTTGAAAATTTCGATTTTCATGACCCGGGGGTCATGGTTCGAAAATTTCAAAATTTCTCAAGTTTGAAATGTTTTCATTTATGTGGCTTATTGTGAAGTACTAATTATGTGAATAATATTCAGCCAATGCTCAATTGCTCATCTCTCCTTTCAACCATTTTTCGAAAATTTTCGTTCTGAATGCGTGCGAAAAATCAGAATTGTGTTTGAATCAGTTTCCAACTTGCTTTCTGTAATATTCTGTCATAGTTCTTTACAATGTACATAATCAATATGAAAATCGTTTATTTTCGAAAATTCGATTTTTTTTTGCCATGACCCCGGGGTCATGGAAATCGATTTTTCAAAAGTGAGCCGAATGCCGGAATTTCAGTTATACTATGTTTACTCATCATGAAACTTCACATTGTCATTGTCATTTGCTCATTGTCGTAGCATTCGAGTCGACAAACTGCAATATGTCAGAAATTTGCCGAAAAAGTAGGCACTCAAATTCAATAATATTCGTTAGATGTCTCAATAATACAATATGATCTACATTTGGCTAGATTACGTTAGAGAATCAGTGGAAAGTGCCGGGAAAAGCCGACCTGGAACCGAGTGATGATCATTCAAGGCACTTTTTCGTTCAGATTGACCCGGAATCCGGTAATGGCCATGGGTGGGCATGATGCCCATGGCAGTGAGGTAGCACCTCATAAAGAAAATTTTGCGCGGAACTAAATCTCAGATACAAAGAAATCGCAAAATGTGAAAATCTCATTCAAAAAGTCGATGTCAGAGTTGGGCAAATTTCAATCCCAATGGTGCTGTGGTGCGCTCTGGGCATGCCTAACATACTGCAAAAAGAATTTTGGTTCTAGCTCATTCGGTTGAGAAATTACGAATTTTCGAGATTTTCTACGAACCCGGCGCTTTTGCGCCGCATTGAGCAATACAGGCGGTGACGTCATCATTTTTGTAAACAAGGTCAAAGACCCTCCAGGACCTATGAGTATGGGGGCCCATATCGAAAATCCTGGCGAAATGTCCGGGGGGTAGTCACTTTTCTCAGATCTGGCCTCTTAAATTAATTTTTCTAATAGCCTGAGCTCACAAACAGGAAATTTCTGCTGTTTTGTGTAATAAGGTCCGGTGACACTCCTAACACCCAAGTATGGACCCCCAGCTCTCATTGCTAGCGCACGTGTCCGTGGGTGGTCGAGTCTTACCGGCCATCTCTCTTAATATCCCAAAAAAGTTGCGAGGAAAGTTACTATTTTCGTCGTGAAGTTCGCAACTTCACTGTGGTCCCATGATATAATATTCATTCTCCAGAAATCAAAAGTCTTAAATCGTGAATGTTTGGGGTAGATAAATATATCATCGTTGTGACATGCACCCTTTAATGGCAGACCAAACTAGTCTGGGAAAGAATATGCAAATTAAGAAAACTATTTATAAAAAAAATTAAGCTCGGTCGAGATCGCGCCTCCATCGTCATCTTCGTCTATTTATTCCAGACTCTCTTCGAAACTATCGAAACTCGATTTTTACATGGTATAGATTATTAGTTGTCTTATTTTATTTTCAAATAATGGACTATTGTGCAATGAATTTTTTCTGTGACTGTTTAAACTAATGCCATGTTCAAAGACGATTTAAAAAAATACGAAAAAAAGATTTTGTCAACATTTTCAACGCATTCCATGACTTGAAAAATAAAGTATTATTTTATTTTGACTTTAATATTTTCTGCGTTTTCCAGACCTGTTCTTGTTCGGCATGATGGTGCTGCAACGCACAGCCAAAAAGAACACCCGAACGATCATGCAGGATGCATTCATAAATAATATTCGAGCCAAAATGGAGAAAAATATGTGCACGCTCACATATGAGCCGAGAGACAACGATAGTGAGTGTTGAATTGAATTTAAAATACACACAACGGAGGTACCTGAAATATTTAAAGCACACCATCCGCTCTTTCAATGCTCTCAAGTAGGCAAAGATAGTGAGAGTTTTTCCAGTTTGTAATTTTTGTAAATATCGATTTAAAAAAAAATCTGTAATGGAGAAAATGCGACTCTGGTATTTTCAAACTAGTAGTTTACTTATATTTCTCACTAGCCGTGGACTTGCAAGTCTAGTTAAACGCTAACGGCTAGTTAAACGTAAGTCTACTAGAAGTCGTGTATAATACGGTAATGCATTTCGTCAAATGTTCTTTCACTAGTAGTAAACTAACAGTAAACTGCTAGTCTGCGACATAACGTAAGTAAACTATTAGTTTGGAAATACCAGAGGACCAGACAATTCTAAAATTTCGTTGTCAATACAAACATGTTAAAACAACGAAACCACAAGTAAAGAGCTGTTTTGGGAAAGGACATAAGATTGTTGTAGGAGAGCACGGGGTGCAATCTTTGAACGAATTTCTTCAAAACTACATATCTGTACTATATACTACTATAACTACATATATACTAGCTTTCCTGACCCCGTTTAACGTGATAAGAAGAACCGTAAGAAGGGATGGTCCTTTATTTCTAATACAGGAAACTAAATGATTTAATTTGACTTGATACATATGACATCAATAATCGTTTACAGCAAAGGCGGATGCATCCCTACGTGCCGCTTCCATGCACTTCATCTCGCTTTTCAATCCGCTACCGGAGCAAGATATGGTCAATATTTTTTTTCTTTTTTTATATACATATCCATAAATTGAATCAAATCGAATGATGCTATTTGATATTATTATTATTATTTGAGGGTTTCTCATCGCTCTATGAAAAATTCAAGCTCGGTGACTCCGCTGCTCGAAGAGCGACAATCGTGAATCAAGTCCGGAGAAATAGGCTAACGGTAAGTCTACTTAAAGTGAGAAAGCGACGTCACTCTCTTGAAGTTTACTTAAAATACGTCACTGACTTGAAGTTAGTAAACTTCAAGTCAGTTACGTATTTTAAGTAGACTTCAAGTTTTGAAATACGAGAGAATGGGCAATTTGATGACTTGAAACGGTACATAGCCAATGTGGAGAATTTCAAATTACACTTCGAATATTTCAAAGTGGGCACTACTTCAGATCACGAGACCATAACACCGGACCAGTCCAAAAGGATGCAAAAAAAATAAAATTAACACGAAGAGAAGGGCCATAGTATATTTTTGGACTGATCCGTTATTCTGAAGTAATGCTTCAAAGTGTCCCAGATTGCCATTATCATAATTTTCATAATTCATAATTTTCATGATAGACTGATTACTTGCTGAAAGAGATCCTCGCGTGCCCTCCACCTCCCGAGAAGATCGATGATAATAAGGTGATTTTATTGTTTTTAAATGTACTGACACCTTTGTCAACGGTCTCTCCAACGGTCTACACTCTCTCGTTGTTAGAGAACAGAGCCATAGTGTGCACAACGCATGCTAATTTAAACTTGTACTTTAATCAATTATAATATTTTAATTGTTTGATTTCAGTTAATCGATGACGACATCATGGCGACCAAACGTTGCGATCTCCTCTTTGCTATGGGATGTGCTCTACCGACAGAGTTCGAACGAATGTTCTTCAAAGTAAGAATGAATTATATTTATTTTTTTATATATTTTACCTTTGATGGGTCATACACGTGTTAAAAAATACACATGCATATTTTGTACGAGATTAGCCAGCAATATCACAATGCCTTTTCTATGTTAGATAGTACGTAGATCAGAGAGAGAGCGAGAAGGGAAGGGAGGAACTCAATATCTAATTTAATACAATACAATTTTACCATGATATATCAAATGCAATAGCATTATACTATAATTCGGTTATAGTGAGTAAGAAGGTTTACAATTCTTTATAAAAAAATCAATTTAAGAATTAATAGAATAGTCTCTCAATGGAAATCTTTAGATAACTCAATTGTAACTGTGCAAAACCCTGCGTACATTAGTTATTATACACGTAATGTAATACTTATTGTGTGACTTATTGTTAGTTGATACAGTTCTTTTCGCTTCTTATTTTATCATTAGTACTGTTCAATGATTTTTAACGCTGTCATTAAATTAAAACATGAAATTATAAAAATCACTTGTTTTATTTGTACGTAGCTTCCGCAATGAGTGCAATTGTATGCAAATGCCCGTTGTCTCGGTATTTAGACACAGTTTGTCATTTTCTTATGCAAGTACATTTTATACGGGCAATAAATATTTATTTATTATTATTAATTTCATGCCGGACTGAAGCCGATCGATCTCTATTCCTATTTCCGTGGAGCGCTCGAATGCAATCCTGACGATCTCCCATATATGGGAGAAATCATTCTATTCTACTACGTAATACTCATTATATTTGATAGAATAAATAAATAAATAAATAGATAAATAATACTCTTCCCAAAAGTTGCGAAAATGAAAGAAATTCAGACAGAACTCTCGTCTCTTTTTCTCTCATTTATGTGATTTTTGAGCACCACAAAAGATTTTTAATGTATTTTTTTAAATGTATGTAAAAAGGGATTTAAGGCTATTATTTATTCTTATTTTAGGTTAATCGAGAGCGAATCGCTGCAGTTATGGGTCGTGAGAGCTGGCCTTTCCAGGTATGCATATTAATTTGCCGAAGATATATACGAGGTATATGCAAATTAAAGATTTTGTATTGCCTCTTAGATTGAGTTGAAAATAAGAAATCCCTCTGTTGTCTTTTTTCTTTGATTCGTCATAGTTTTTTTTGCGAAAGACCAGCGTCCGCCATATGGATACGGCAAGTTTTTTTGACTGTTGGGTTCATTTAGGACATTTATTTTTGAAAATCGTGAATCATCCATTCGGTTATAATTCATCGGCTCACATTCGATCTAGTGCCCACTTGTGAGGGCAAGGATGATTTTTAGAGATTAAAAAATATTTGAAACATAAAAAAATTTTAAATTAAAATTTAAAAAAAAGAAAGATATTGGGCATTCAGGAGATCGACAGAATGATGTGCATGATCGTGTCAAGCAGGATCTACCTCGAATTTCTTGTGGTACGATAGTTTTTTCAAAGATGACGGTAGTTCTTTTTCTCAGAGCACGGTAGTGTTTTTTTCTAAGATTACGGTAGTTTAATTAGCCGATATCGAAATAAAAATTTTTCATTAGTTTTCCACATTAGTTGGCTCACAGACATTTGAGCGAATATGCGAATCTTCACTTTTTTCAAATATAAGGATAGTTAATTTTTTATTATAATTATTTCTTATCAGAATGCACGCATCAGTAAATCATCGGAGAAGCACAAAGAGGTAGGTAACACAAAAGGGAGCGTAACCTCTCTCAATGGCACACACTATTTCTATGTTCTCTAACAACGAGACCGTCGAAGAGACCATTGACTATTATAGAATTAAAACTGTCCGAACAATACAAATTCCGCAATTTGCCGCGCAATATTCAGACTCCGCCCACTTCTTCGCGCGACATACCATTTTCTCTAGTTTTATCGAATTTTATGGCGTTTCCTCATCATTTCACAGGACTTTCAATAAAAATAAAATTATATGCATTGAAAAAACGTTCGAAAAAACCTTCCGAAAATTTGGAGTGCGTTTTTCTCAACGGTGGAGAAGTTTACTACAGTCCCGCACGATCGCCCTCCCTAAAGGCGGGCCGCCGCGACATGATTCATGTCGCCTCATGTCGCATCTTTCTAAAAGATTTTTAAAACATTTCATTAGTTGTGATCATTGCATCATCAGATTATATTAAGATCACCGTTGAAACGAATTAAATTGGTTAACACTGGACAAAGTTATTGAGGATCATGGGTGACGGGGATGCTACCGTAATCCATTCAAATTTGAATTTCCCGCACTTTTCATTGACCCTGCGCAATCGATTTTCTCACGAACGCGTTTTAGAACGGTTTTTTCTAGTATTTTATTTGTAAATATTGTAATTCTTTCACAAAATACACGAGAAAATACAAAATAAATCCGCGAAAAGCGTTCTAAAACAGGTTCGTGAGAAAATCGATTTCGCAGGGTTAATGAAAAGTGCGGGAAATTCAAATTTGAATGGATTACGGTAGCATCCCCGTCATCCATGATCCTCAATAACTTTGTCGAGAGTTAACCAATTTAATTCGTTTCAACGGTGATCTTACTATAATCTGATGATGCAATGATCACAACTAATGAAATGTTTTAAAAATCTTTTAGAACGATGCGACATGAGGCGACATGAATCATGTCGCGGCGGCCCGCCTTTAGGGATGGCGATCGTGCGGGACTGTATATTCGTCATTTGGCGCGGTGTGTGCAAAACTTTTGTAATTCTATAATATTGAGCGTATAAAAATCACTTGTATTATTTGTAGAAGAGAACTTTCTTGTTTTGCAAGGTTCAGAAACTCTGCCGATCTCTTTTATATATCACATAGCGCGCGGCGAAGGTCAGCCGGGTTAGAGAGAGGCAGCGGAGAGACAATCGAGAGGCGGGGCGAGATGTAGAAGGCTACATCTCGCCGCGCCTCTCGATTGTGACTTCCGTTCGTAAGCACCGTTTGTCATTTTCTTATGCAAGTACATTTTATACGCACAATATGAGAGAGGTTGCGATCCCTATAATAAATTTACTTTTTATTTGTTTTCTCTAATGGCTCGTTAAAAAAAGTAGTTAAAAAATAGTAAAATGGAAACACGAAATTTGAATTCGCGCGCTCAAAGAGGTGCGGGAATTCAAATTCCGACTTTCCGTCATCGATTTTTAGCAATTGAATTGGAAATTCAACTTCCTGCTCGCTAAAAATTATCTCCGGAAATTGGAATTTAAATTCCCACACCTCTTTGCGCGCGCGCGAATTTAAATTTCGTGTTTCCATTTTCTACTTTACGGGTACTTTTTTTAACGGGTGGAAAGTCGCAGATTTCGGTTTTCCACTATTTTTTAACGAGCCATAAAACTCTATCTATAATAAACTTGTTTTTCTTTTGATGAACTCATTTTTGTCGATACATGCACAAATTGTATAATAAAATAAAATTTAGTCACTATTTTTTTTATTATGTTTTATGTTGAGAGTATTACATATGTGATCTATTTTTTTTTTGATTTACAAACCTGTATTGTTTCATTGTGAGCATGTCGATAAATATATTTTTTTAAATGTATAAATATACAAATATATATATATATATATATATATATATATATATAAATATATATATATATATATATATATATATATATATATATATATATACAAATATATATATATATATATATAAATATACAAATATATATATATATATATATAAATATATAAATATATACATTTTCAGCTTGAACTCCGCTGCAAGAAATGGGTGGAATCGTTCAAGTCAAGCCATGATCTACTCGATTTCACGAAGACTCCGCCCAAGTTCGGCAAACCATAGTCGTCGAAGACGTCTCCAGAATCATGACGACATCGTCGATCATGTTTTACTCCTAATTTGTATTCAGTGATTTGATTGGGATAAATAATTTATTTGAAGCAACAGTCTCTTGAATGTCAATATAATACTGCATAGTGTATACAAGGAAAGTTAGAGGGCTCTCTTAAAGCGGAGCGTTACCTCTCACAATGTCCTCTTCATTGCGCACACTATTTCTCTGTTATCTACAGTGGTGGCCAGAAGGATATCATATTTTGTTTTTTTTTTGTTGAGGATAGCTTTTTACGTAGTCAACCGATCATCTTGAAATTTTAATATAGTGTGCTCAGACGTGTTTCAAAATGTACACCGAGGCATCGAGCCGGTTTTTCAATTTCAACGGTTTCCAGGCTACAGTATCCCCTAATGACTGTACGGTTTATTTTGAGGAAGTTATTTCTCCTCTAATTTTACAAGGTACATATTCATGCATTTTTTTCGATTTTTCTAAACGAATATATTTTTAAAAATCAATTAAACAAATTTATTCTCAATATTCAACACGTTAAAGATGGAGGCCCTCGAATGTCTATGCAAATGTATAACATATCTATTATGTAAGAGACAACTTATATGCAAGAAATTAGCACGACTATTCATCAATCCCATAGCGCAGTGGTAACAGTGCTCACTAGTAAGCGTAACGTCACGGGTTCGAAACCTATTGCTGAACTTTCCTATTTTCAAAATTTCGCGCCTTTGCCTGTACATCAAGCATGGATTCATTCATGATTCTAGCGATCAATAAGCTAAATTAGCATAAACTAATTTATGTGAGGTAAGCAGAATATCTTTTGCTATCTTTCTGTCTTCACAGTTTGTTCACGAAAATATTGCCCGGACACCATCGATCATGTTTTACTCCTAATTTGTATTCAGTGATTTGATTGGGATAAATAATTTATTTGAAGCAACAGTCTCTTGAATGTCAATATAATACTGCATAGTGTATACAAGGAAAGTTAGAGGGCTCTCTTAAAGCGGAGCGTTACCTCTCACAATGTCCTCTTCATTGCGCACACTATTTCTCTGTTATCTACAGTGGTGGCCAGAAGGATATCATATTTTGTTTTTTTTTTGTTGAGGATAGCTTTTTACGTAGTCAACCGATCATCTTGAAATTTTAATATAGTGTGCTCAGACGTGTTTCAAAATGTACACCGAGGCATCGAGCCGGTTTTTCAATTTCAACGGTTTCCAGGCTACAGTATCCCCTAATGACTGTACGGTTTATTTTGAGGAAGTTATTTCTCCTCTAATTTTACAAGGTACATATTCATGCATTTTTTTCGATTTTTCTAAACGAATATATTTTTAAAAATCAATTAAACAAATTTATTCTCAATATTCAACACGTTAAAGATGGAGGCCCTCGAATGTCTATGCAAATGTATAACATATCTATTATGTAAGAGACAACTTATATGCAAGAAATTAGCACGACTATTCATCAATCCCATAGCGCAGTGGTAACAGTGCTCACTAGTAAGCGTAACGTCACGGGTTCGAAACCTATTGCTGAACTTTCCTATTTTCAAAATTTCGCGCCTTTGCCTGTACATCAAGCATGGATTCATTCATGATTCTAGCGATCAATAAGCTAAATTAGCATAAACTAATTTATGTGAGGTAAGCAGAATATCTTTTGCTATCTTTCTGTCTTCACAGTTTGTTCACGAAAATATTGCCCGGACACCACCTTTAACAATCAATATAATTGACTAAATCAATGTCAAAGCGGTTAACTCAAGGGGGGGGGGGTGATATTTGGGTAAAATTCAGGTGCAAATCAATTATTAAACGGATTAAATTAACAAATATTAATTTAGTACTTAGTTTCCGTGCTTCTGACTGATCCAACGTCGTGCGGCGAGCAGAAGCGCACGATAGCCGATGCGATCATGACTCCATTGATTCGCTGCAGAGGACATAGTCCGAGTTCCTGTGACCATGACGCTTCTGCCATCGTGAATCACCGTGGGGACAAGCTTCTGGCCATCATCTCGAGTCCAGACTGGTCCACGAACGTGAACCCGGCCGCCCGAGCCCAAAGAGATTGAACTTGGAGTGTTCCAATCAAACGAACTTTCGCTAGTCTGCGACTGTCTATTTGAAATGAGCCTTTAGCCACTTCAGACGATTCTCTCTGTTCTTAGAAGATATTATGGGCTTCGTACTAAGAATTCTAGTGTAAAAACAAGCGTGTTTGGGTTGACTATGGATGTTGTGAGTAGATGGAGGAGTGACACCGTATAGTGTCATTTCTTGCTGGTTGTTTGTGGAGTTCGCCAGCGGGATCTCGCTCGATATGCTGATAATGTTCCTGTCATCAAGGTGTTAGGTGATGCGTGAAATACCAGGCAGTGATGGTTAACGATTTTTCAAGTATTTGGGGACCTTTTTAATGATACAGGAGATCGTTGACTGGTTTACACCAAGATGGATAGCAGATTCGGATAGCATCAGACCATTCAAACCGCCGCGGAAGATGACGCGCAGGATATCAGAGGAGAGATATCACATTCCTTTCGGTTTTATCATAATCAAAAAACAATTGTGCAAGAAAATACATTTGAAAATCATAATGAACAAGCAAAAATGATGGAAAAAATGTTATCCTTTTCAAATTCTCAATATACCTACGATATGAATATTAATATCCAATAAATGCAAACATTATCGATAAATGACTATAGTAGAATGCGTAAATACTTTTTAAACGGTGAAAAAAATCGTTTAAAGCAACGTAAATACGTCGCAACTTCAACCATTCAAAATGAGCCATTCGGTCATTTTGGGATACTGTAGCCTGGAAGCTATTGAAATTGAAAAACTGGCTCCATACCTCGGTGCACATTGTGAAACATGCTTGAGCACACTATATAAAAATTTCAAGGTGATCGGTTAACTACAAGAAAAGTTATTCTCAAAAAACCAAAATATGTTTTCCTTCTGGCCACCACTGTAACATCAAGAGAGCATTGTGCGTCGAAGAGACCATTGAGAGAGGTTACGCTCCCTTTAAAGCGGAGCGTTTCAATTTACTATAGGATTTGGCTTTCATTGAGGAATGGTCAGATGAATCGGTAGGAATTGGCGATCTTCTGTTCTGTGTTTAACGTATCATGCTTCTCTTCACTTGAAGATTCAATCTCATGATGAACGGAAGTACAACATCTGGATCGAATTAGACAGAGAGAGAGAGAGCGAGAGAGAGAGATAGAGAGATTGAGAGAAAGAGAGAGAGAAATAGAGAGAGAGAGAGAGAGAGAAAGAGAGAGAGAGCGAGAGAGATAGAGAGAGATAGATAGAGAGAGAGATAGAGAGAGAGACATAGAGAGAGAGAAAGATAGAGAGAGAGAGAGAGAGAGAGAGAGAGAGAGAGAGAGAGAGAGAGATAGAGAGAGAGAGAAAGAGAGAGAGAGCGAGAGAGAGAGATAGAGAGATAGAGAGAAAGAGAGAGAGAAATAGAGAGAGAGAGAGAGAGAGAGAGAGAGAGAGAGAGAGAGAGAGAGAGAGAGAGAGAGAATGAGTTTGATGGAAGGCACTTAATCCATCTAAATGAGAAGCATTCGAGGTCGTTCTAATGTCTGTATTGATCGTATGCTCTCGTGAGTCGTTCAAATACATTCATTTTAAATGCCTATTATTTTACCTGATTGATTGAATATTATAGAATTACAAAAGTTTTGCACACACCGCGCCAAATGCCGAATATAGTAAACTTCTCCACCGTTGAGAAAAACGCACTCTAAATTTTCGGAAGGTTTTTTCGAACGTTTTTTCAATGCATATAATTTTATTTTTATTGAAAGTCCTGCGAAATGATGAGGAAACGCTATAAAATTCGATAAAACTAGAGAAAATGGTATGTCGCGCGAAGAAGTGGGCGGAGTCTGAATATTGCGCGGCAAACAGCGGAATTTGTACGGACAGTTTTAATTCTATAATAGTCGATCAGTGATATTGGACGGGTATTCCTGCGAACGATTGGTAGTTAATTTACTTTGTGTTGAAAACTTCGAAAAACGTAAATGAAGCTATAGTTTTTCCCTTTTGTTTTAATCACTTTACTGTTGATCTTACTTTACTGTTTACTGTTGAACTTCTTCGGTCATCTCCAAACTGCCTGCCGATCTTTTCGGATTAGTGAAATCGAAGATGCGCATATGATGATCCACGTCGGTGTTCTGGGACTGTCGGAAGTAAGAAGAGCTTTTCCCCCATGCACATCAGAGTCCTACTCTTGATAAATGTGTTTTAAATCGTAAACCGTAAAAAAACTGTTGATCAGTACCAATAGTCCCATGTAGCAACTTTTTCCCTCAATAAATGCTACCTTGAAGTTAGAAAATGCGTTAAATCGCGCACAATAGCCATCTCAATAAAAGCAAACTATCTCGTACTCAATTTTCTCCCTTAATCGAGATAGAATTTGCCACTGAATTGCATCGCATTTTGACGCTCCAATGAACATGCTACGAGAACTATTTCATCGATTTAATACACTTTATAGAGGACGATTTTATTGGAGAAGAGACGACTACCCAGATAAACTGTTATCGTTTTATTATTGAATCCTTAGTAGTTGATCTATTCTTTCACTCGAAACAACGTAACTGAGCTAACAAAAAATCTAATTTCACTCTCCGCATTGGTAACACTCTCTCGCAGTTAAAGAAAGCGAGAGAACGTGTCCAGAGCGGAGTGTTTCAAAATAGCTTGGGGAGTCATTTTAACTCAGATCAAAGGACATAACTATATAGCAAACTAATTGTAAGGGTAATTCTTTTTCTTGAAAGGGAAATCTGAGCTAATTTCACTCTCCGCATTGACAACACACTTTCCCAGACTAAGAAAGCGGGAGAGCGTGGCCAGAGCAGAGAGTTTCAAATCAGCTGGGGTGTGCCTATTTAAAAAAAAGAGAACATACTATTTCTAACAGAACTTGTAAGAACTTTTGTCGAAATTTCACGATTCCATGATGTCATAGCACCTTATTGTTTCCAATTCCTCTCAATTTAATCGTTAATCGTTAACATCACCAAATTACCGTCGATTTACAGTGTTTTCCATTAGATTGATTAGGTTATTATTACCCTCACGGTTATTTGGAAGACAAGTGAAAATTGTCGATTCTGCGTTGTTGTTTTCGGCCTGTGTTGTCCGTGTTATTCAATATTAATGCATGGCTAATTCGCATCTCTTCGAGTACTAGGTGTTGTTCACTCCTTGGTATTATTCTGATGAAACATGCAGTAAAACAGAGAGGCATGACTGAATTTTCAATAATATTTTCTATTTTCTCATCATCAATACAAAGTAGTCAAGAATTCTATATGGGCTATGGAAAGTTATGATTTGTTTTTTATGAATTAAATAGACCTGTAGTTGACAGAAGAAATAGTGAAATGAATGTACCGTTTACTATGTATCTCCTATCTTAATGTGGTGTGGAATGGGGGAAATTGGATAGGCGAAAAGTCGCGGCGGGATGAGAGAAAGGGAGGTTTAGAAGGGAAAAGGAGGGCACGAGCAAGGTGGAGAGAGTGAGAGGGTGACGGAGGAAATTAGCCCATGAGAATGGGTTCAAAAACTTGCACAATGTGGAATACCCAGACAGTTGTCTGACCCAAAAGATGGGCAGTGTCCAACCGTCAAAATATAGATTATTGAATATCATATAGATTATTGAATATCAAAATATAGAATATCATTTAGCAGAGACATAGTGTGCTGTATTTTGTACCTAGAATTTGGCTTCTCCCTTTAAATCGATGACCAGGGCTGTGCGGCGAGTATATTTTCTGCATACGGCATTTAATGTGAAGTACAATATATCAAAGCATGCAAACGTACTCTAGTAATATTATAACATGCAATATAAATGCCGGAAATATTTTAATATTTCATGCTGTTTTCTGCACGGACTAAACGGCAAGAAAAAACCGGCATATTCAGAATAGCGAAGCCGCACAACCCAGCTCATGACGTTAATTGTTCAGAACAATAGAGCGTATTCATTATATGAACCATTTCCACTAAATTCAACTGCCTCCGACCTCATTGACAATCGTTTGACGCGTCACGTCAGTGTGGAGTGCTCTAGGGCACATAGACGACAATGCTCACTCATTTAAGTTCAATTACTTTCCCCCTTGCTCACACGGCATTTGAGAACCTTTTGTGCTATTTCCCTAGATTTTGCCATACCAATGTGTAGTCATTTATAGAAGAGGTGAAAGCGACACCACGGGCAAATTTTAAACTCTCCGCTCTGGCCACACTCTCGCTTTCTTCGTCTGCGAGAGAGTATTGCCAGACCGGAGCGTAAAATTAGTGATAGAGAGGGAGTTTATTCAATGGGCGGAAGTTGTGGCTTTCAAACACAATGTTCTATAGACTGTGAAAGCTAAAACGACCGCTCAACATAAAAACTCTCTCAAATGCAATCGTCTTTCGCTTGTCTGGCTATGGAAACAAAATGGCTTGAACCAGAATACTGTACAAAGTGGTAGTACGGAGATAAAGGAATTTGTAATTACGAATCTATATATTGATGTATTTATTTACACAATGTGTATATCTCATTCATCAATCACATGCAAACTGTCCATTGGGATGAACGGATCAACAACGGTGTTGTTCCCTCCCACCTCTCTCTCTCTCTCTCTCTCTCTCTCTCTCTCTCTCTCCCCTCTCTCCAACCATCTCTCTCTCCTCTCTCCTGTCCAAAGTGTTATC